>QOVD01009713.1:0-84004 GCA_003521225.1 Tuber microsphaerosporum | reverse complement strand
ATAAAGCAATGCAATTCTTATATTACTTACTATGATCCCCCCGTGAAATTGTGCTTACCTTTCCCTTTCCCCCTTCTTTTTTATCCTTTGTATCTTATCTGTGAAAAATTAGCTAGGCGGCACGATGGCAGTAAAATAATATTTCTATACCAGCTTATTTTTTCTGATCATTTCAGAAGCCTGATTCAACTTGAGATGAATGGGCAGAAGCTGGTTCGGAAGGAGACAATAAGAAAGAATATGAGAATCCGAATACTTCTTCAACAGACTAGTTTCCCTATCGTAGCTGCTGGTAGCCTCTAAGTTACCCCAATAGCTTATAACTCGTCGGCCCCAGTTTATCCTACTTATGTTATCCCCCCAAAGTTTTTTACAGACCTGCGCATTTCCTCATAATTGCTGGTATGTAGATTCCTGTTTCACTAGCTTCCTCAGATTCAGTTCGTCGCTCTTGTCACGATTACTGTACTTCTCGCATACTTCTCTGCCAGACGGTTCACTGATCTCAAGACTTTGGTTTCTTTCATGCACCTCTTTTTTCCTAGCCAAGAAGCCAAGAAAGTGTGTCGGGGTCATCAAAGCTCCTCTTCCGGTGCCGAACACTACTGCTAATGAACCGCGACAGTAGGTTACGGGTCGGTTCCCTGGGCTTCACCCCCCACCACCACCACAACTCTAACGCTGGAGGTGTACTATAGGCTGGATAAGCCTTTAGAAATCGGAACTATAAAAAAAATAGATTAGCCATTAGTTTTCGCTTCGCGCTTTGTCACTTGCCGTGCTCCATGGTGCTTCATTGGGAGTTTACTGTGTCTGCCGGACGCTCCAAGTCAAATGGATTATGGGCCTATAGGTCGTCAACGACTAGACCAAGCCTGGTGCTTTGGGTCTCCAAGGGCTGTATGGAGGTGGCTACTCTGAGCACGGCATACTGAAAGAAAGTCAATCAGACAACTCCCTTACAAAGCCTCACTCGATCGCTCAGTCCCGGGTAAGGAAAGCATCAGGGCAACAGCAGAGTGTATCCGCGCCTGGGAAATTGGAGGAATTGATCCGTCCAAAATATGCCCCGAGCACACGCTATTCACCTAATCTTGCTGATCGGGATTAAACATAATCTATGGCCTCGGGACAATCTCACCGACTGTACTACTGCTGCTCGTGCTGAGCTGGATATCCCTATTAGGGGCAATCCTCGCTTAGTCAGAAGTTCCTCGCGGCCTAGATTGGGTTTCCCACTAATGCTCCCGAGGGTGGCTTCAGAAAGGGGTCGGGTAGGGTCCTTCTAAGGATTTCCAAAAGGATCTTGCCCTTGTGGATGGGGAGGCCGGGGTTGCGAGTGCGCAATTGGCGCCGGAGTGAGCTCCTACGTAGAGACAGGAAGGGGGTGGCTGCTATTATTTTGATTACCGGGGCGGCTAGGGCGGGTAGCCTCGAGATTCCGGAGGAGGTTGGGGAGGAGAGTGATAGTATGACTAATAGTTCTAAGGCTGTTAGGGGGAGGTATTCGAAGTGTTTTGAGAGGGTTGTTTATTACGGGGTAGATGGTTTCTTAACCATTCGAGGCTACTGTTTTTTAGTTAGCTAACGTTGCTAAATATGCACGGAAATGATTAATGTATCGTTAAACCTATTTGTTCAAGGCTTAGATAATCATTCTTAGAAAGTGCCAGGGTGCTTTATTGGGCTGAATATTTGGACCCCGTCAGGTTCTGCGGAGTTCCTGTCTTACTCACATCTCATCTCCTTCCTGTTTTGGGCTCCTATCCCTATGACCCAATCTCCTGGTTTCCCTCTCCGAAAAGAGATGTTATGCTAAAACTAAACAGGTTGCCATCTTTCACGCTCATGAGAGGGTCAACACCCATCATAGCACAAGATATAGCGGCCTAGCCTGCACCCCCTGCGCTAAGCGTCGGTACTGCAGCTTGGAGACATCCTTCAGAATAACATGCTTCTCTTAATCTTACAGTAAGCACCAACGGTCCTAATCACAGAATATCACTCGGTATTGAAATTCAACGGTCTCGGCTCCACATGTCAGACTTTTCGATCGCAGGTTGTCGTTAGATCAGTCCCCAGTTACCACATGATTGGGTTCCTTTACCCGAAGCACTTGAAACGCATTCAGGCCACCGCCCCCGTAGCGTATAGTGGGGCAGAGGTGACGCCGCTCTATTACCAATGCCACAGGAAAGCGGAGGATCACAGGATACCGGCAACCGCCGATAGTTCCATAGAAAAACGGTGACTGGATGGAACTCGACATCACGCATCAAGGATATCGGATCATTCTCGGACCATATGTCGCCGGGTGCATCCCCCCATGTCTTCCGTACGCATGTAGGTCAGCAGGCCAACTACCTCAGATAGCGCAGACCACACCATGATGCCCTTGGGGATATTTTTCATTCACTCAGCTTGAGATAAGCAGCCGTGTAGATCTTCCTATTCATATTTTCTACCACTTAACCCAGCCCTTCCTATACCATCCCTTCGGCTTCTGCTCTCGCCTCACCACCGTCCACCGAATCGGGTTTCAGGGTGCGGGAGTGCGGGCTGGTGCAGCCTAAATGCATGCACTCAAGTACTCGAGCATGCCACGGCAAAGGTAAGGTAGGGGCTTGGGCATAGCCTTGTTCCAAGACGATAACATCAGGAGAAAACAGGGGGTGGATGAGAGTGTTGTAGGCGAGGGGCCGCCGGATATTATGCGATACGAGTCGGCTCGGATACCAAGGGATGGGTGGATTTCCTGAAGGGAACCTGGTTGGCATGTATGCAGACCCGATAGGTGTGGGGTGATGGCAGGTTGGGTGAGGGAAGGATTATCGCTTGAGATTTATGTTTCGGGGGGGCGAGGATTTGGAGTTGTTGAGGGATATCTCCTCTTACAATGATGGGAGGTGCCAAGGTCTGGTAATGTGGCCGAAAACGGAAGTTGTATCATCAGTAGCTATATGGTTACACTCACGGTGAGCTAACATTTATGGTCCTTTGAAAAAAAAAAAACCTATCTGATAACATTTCTCACCGTTATATTTCGAGATATTTCTTGATTTCAATAAATTTGTTAGCAATGATGACCATATTTGGGTACGGAGTCAATCACAGGATTAGAGAAACGATAGCAATCATAAGGTAGCATTTAAATCTTTTCAAGGGGTTATACCACCTTGGTCTCATTAAATATAAGCAGTTCACCTCAATAACCTCGTGCATCCGCTCGCCAATGCAGGCTCTATGAAATAGAAATGACCTCGCCCCTCTTTTGAGTTGTCAATTACCTTTTCCGTGGGTATACTTTTGTTGCAAATCCTGATAGTTAATAATCAGCGGAAGAAACTTTTGACAAGTCTCGATCAAGTTGTGATCCTAAGGTTGATGTGGCAATTCAGTTGACAATGCAAAACTCCTCAAATATGGCAGGTAGTTGCTGCTGAGGGCAGAAAATTATTTCGACACGGTTCCCAGAGTAACCATGCTGCCATACCTATCCGTCAGTCAAGTACCACAGTTTGCATAGAGACCACCAACTACCGTGACCTTAAATAGCGCAAAGAAAGACAATGAAATTTCACCTGCGTATTTTTTAGCCCTACCGCGGTATTTATGGTTCCGGCCTGGCTGGTAGGGCCATAGTAGCGCGAAACTATCAACCAATACGCACTTCAAAGCACCTGCACCCAAGCCGCTTGTGCAGCAAATAGCCAACATTGGCTGTAAAAATACCCTGGTGGGAGGGCACCCGTAACCTACAGTATTCAAATCATAATTGGTGGAGGGTGCCGGTGTGATAAGAGCAGCGCTGGCAAAGAACCAATCAAAAGGAATCTTTCATGTACCCCGGATTTTCCGAGTCCCGAAAGAACTAAACACGTTCCGAGAGCCTCATAATAACTTTTGCCTTTGCGTCATTGGACCCTGAGAGCATTCCGCGTGTACTCATTCATTTAACTGCACAAAGACCAATGAAAGAACGTTCGGAGAACATCTGCCCAAACATCGTGTATCCTGTGTCCCGATTGAATTTAACTCCCGGTATTTATCGCGATGCCCGAGTGAACTCGGGAACAAGACTCGGGAAACGGATCAATGAAAATAGGCACCATCCCTGACGGCGATCATACAGAGCTGCGACAATTGGTTGACTTTATCCCTGACATCCGAGTGGAGAAGCTGCCCTCCCTTTTAGATGACCGGTGCGGTTGTATTTTTTTTCTCCGTCTCTACTTTCGTAGGATGAAATGGTAAAAGGGGGGAAGAAATTTATCGTTTGAACTTTGCGAGTACTTTTATGTCGCAAGTATCGGAAGCCGGGATGCAGGCGGTGGAATAATAGCATTGGCAGGATGAGCAGAGCTCTCTGGATGAGGCTGAGGACAGTGACAGACGGGAGATGGGGTGCTTGGTCCTGCAAGGTAACACGAGGCGAAAACTTTCCTGTTCGGTTGGCGTAGCTCCAAGAGAAGCGAAGGATTGGTTTTTCCTTCAAGATCATTTTTTCTTTTCCTCTGCTGACTAAAGTACAAATGGTGGTTTGGCAGGGGTAGAACAAAGAGCCTGTCTAACGGTTTCGGGAGGCTGTTTGCGACAAATTTAGCTGGGGCGGTGCTCGTTCGAGAAAACCAGTGGGTTGAGGGAACGACACGATGATAATTGTTCATCTCTCCTTTAAATAATTAAGGTTTGAAACGGCTGATTTTCCTATTATTTACTTTTTGCTAGAGGTTAAAAGTGTAAGAATGCGGAGTTGATCGAATTGTAGTTAATAGTATAATATTATTATTATATCATACTTGTAGACCCCTTATATATTATACAAATGTTGGTTGATCGAGCTCCGATGCCTGGGGGTGAGGATGGTGACGAGATACCGGTATGATACTATGAAGCACAAAAGATACCTTGGAGCAACAGAAAAAAATAAAATAAAATAAGAAATAGAAAATCGGAATTGCCATATAATAATATTATTATCTATATCTATACCATAATTGTTTTGCTCCTATCAAAAAGCATAGTTCCTCAGAAAGGGATGTCAGAGACTTGCTTCGGGACCAAAACAATCAGAATCTTTTTTTTTTAATTTTATTTCTTTCTTGAACAAGCACCCTTTTCCATTCATTCACCGTCTGGCCACTTTCCAGTCTTTCACCGCAATTTTTGACCAATCAGGTGGGTTAAGGCCTCGGTAGAAGACTGCAACGCCAACCAGGCAGGTAGGCAACCCAACCCTGAGCCCAACAGCAGCAGCAGCACAGCAGCACCAGCAGCACCAGCAGCGGCAACAACCTTACCACTCGACCACACTCCTCCGTCTCCCCTTTCGTTCCATCATCAGTAGCAAGCCAACACTTCCTCTCACACATCATCGCCGTGTCATCCCGCACTCATCTCCTATCCGGCCGGACATATCGTTCTCGAACAGCAAATCCACGCGATAAAGCCAAAGGGAAAGCCATCCTTTCTCTTTCTCCTGGACAACTGCTCAGAGCGATCACGACAACAAGCCCTCTCTTGTCAACGGTATAGTAGCCCCGGCAGAGCCCCTTTTCCCGACGGAAACAACGCACTTCCCCGAAAGGAAACACCATCAAGCAACAGAGGTCGACAGACAGAGCCCAGCCCTGTTTATTTAACTAACAGTCCGATTGCTACCCCACCACGTGTCTTTCGCTTCCAGCTTCTCCCCCCCCCCACACCACATATCTCGACCAACGCCCCCGTTCCCGATTCATTCTCAACTTCGCGTTCCCAGGTAAGCCTCTTCGTTCTCTAGATTGTCAACGACCCCATTCTCGCTGCTCAGCGGATCTCCATTTCCATTGTGTATTTACTCCTCCCATTCCCTCTGCTGCTTTCCCCTATATCCTCTCTACTGGAATTTACCTTGTTACACGTACCGTGTACATGTTCACCCCAGCTTCAATTTCCCCTTCCTATTGCCTCAAGACTGCGCAAACACGCTGTCTACCCATACTATGTCACCCCGCTTGTATCCCCCCCTCTTTTCTTGTTCATTGAGCTTCTCAGCCCTCGCTGCTGCAATATTTCTATTCTTGTCAAGCGGAGAATTATCCTGTCCCCCTATCTTCTTCTAGCCATAGCTCTTGATGCCCCACCTCTTGCGCCTTTCACACCATCGCAAACATTTATTTTCCCGGTCCAACAAATCCACTGACTCGTCTTATCTAGCAAGCCTCGCTACTTCTCATATCCGCGATCCGACAGCCCCCGAGTTCGAAAAGCTCACACAAGCCGGTCTGCAAAGTATAAAAAGTTCAAATCTAGCTGTAGGGGTCAAAATGGTTGTTGCAACTATCAAGTAGGTTTTGCTATCTCTTCCGTTGCTGGCATATTTTCTTTGGGTTCTGCCGTCTTCGAATTGGGGGGGAGGTGGTGGAGATGCCCGTTACCGGAGTTAGCGGTGTCAGAATGACCGGGATTGGATCATGGAAGTAATACGCGATCCTCTAAGATGAGAGGAGTTTGGAGATATCGGAGATTGCACGCCTATTTTATTTTATTTTATTTTGCTGACCTTGTGTTTTGCAGATGTGTTGTCGTTGGTGATGGAGCCGTTGGGAAGACCTGTCTTCTTATTTCCTATACTACCAATAAGTTTCCGAGCGAATACGTTCCTACCGTGTTTGATAACTATGCTGTGACTGTTATGTGGGTCTTCCGTTATCAATTGGGTATAATTGAGCTGGGACTTATATTTTGGTTTCACTAGGATCGGAGATGAGCCGTATACTCTTGGGTTGTTTGATACTGCCGGGCAGGAAGATTACGATCGACTTAGACCGTTGAGTTATCCTCAGACCGATGTCTTCTTGATTTGCTTCAGTGTCACTTCTCCCGCCAGTTTTGAGAATGTCAAGGTTTGTTTCTCCTACATTTTCCTGCTTTGGAGTAATAAGAGTCCTAATGATTAATGAACTACTGCCACGCTATAGGAGAAATGGCTTCCCGAGGTTAGACATCATTGTCCGGGTGTCCCGTGCTTGATTGTTGGTGAGTGTTATTTTATTTTTTTACTGCAATGTCTCACGCGTTAAATCTTTTGTTCTGTAATATCTAGGTACCCAAGTCGATCTCCGCGACGATCCTCCGGTCATTGAGAAATTGGCCAAGCAGCGTCAATCTCCCATCACTTTTAAGCAAGGCGAGCAACTTGCCAAAGACCTATCAGCCGTCAAGTATGAACCTCCCGCCCCCGTGATAAAGTATGCCATGTTCTATTTCTCGTCCAGGATCATTTACCCCGTTCCTGGCCATCTGATAGTTGGTACGATGCTAATACAATTGGTAACAGGTATGTCGAATGTTCGGCTTTGACCCAAAAGGGTCTCAAGAACGTTTTTGACGAGGTACGTGGCCAGCCATAGTCCTGAAATATTTGGTGTGGGTTTATTGATATGTCCTGACATGTTATAGGCTATTGTTGCTGCCCTAGAGCCTCCTACACAGCAAAAAAAGAAAAAGTGCTCGATCCTATAAGTGGTAGGTAGGAATGCAGCCTTTCCACTTACTGGGCGAGCTAACTTATTAATGTTATACTTCTGCAGGAAGTCGTGGAGTAGAATTTCATGTCTAACTTAAATGGCACGAAAACCCCTTTCTCAGTTAAAATATCCTCGTTTCATTACCGGGCCTCGTAATTTGTCTTTGAGCAATTCTGCCTTTATCTTTCATGTCTTTTCTTAATCTATCTATAACGTGACCGCGTCTGTTAAGGGAGGTGCGCTGTTGCTTTCTTGTTTGTGATAGATCGGAATGGTAGGAGGATGCAGAACTGCTGTTGGATTAAACCGGCTTGCAAACTTCTTGAGACTTTTACATTTTTTTCTTTCATCCTCTGGTGGTTCCGCTAGATGTTGGAGTTGTGCAACTTGGACATCTGGGTTCCTCAGAGTTGCTTGTATTTTTTTATTTTTTTATTTTTTTTATACGACCGTACGATTAGTTTTCTCCTCTCTTGCTTTTATTTTTTCTTGAAGCAAGGTTCTACTTCTTTCTATGTTATGATGAAGATAGTAGTGAGGTATGGCATGGCTTCTACGGCCTTGGGCAGGGGAATTAGAATAGCCATATGACAGTTGAGATGACACCTGATGATACGAATGCCTATTGTTTTTTTTTTTCTTGTTTTTTTTTCCCCTCACGAGAATTTTTACACTTCCTATTACTTTTCTTTTTGTGTCCCTTGGTAGACAATTGGGGGCGGGGGAAAAGAGGAAAGAAGGGGTCGCAATTTCCCGTTTTTTTCCTCCTCCCCATCCTTCCTGAATCTACTTCTCAGAATATAGTTTTTTATTTCTTATTTCTTCCCCCTTCCCTTTCTTGAAAGGCGTTTTGTTTCGTAGAGCTTGGAGGAATCATTGTTGAATTTTTATATTTTCCTTGTATTGTTGTACGAAAATTGGGTCACTATACGTCGGGTTTTTGGCGGACCTGGTTTTGTGTTGCTATTGTAGTTGTTGCTTCGATTATGGTTCAGGCGGTGGATGTGACGTACTAGTGCAATACCGTAAAAACTTTTACTTGTACGATTCACCGTCTCGGTTAGGTCGCTGATCTCGGGATTCAGAGAGAAAGTTTCTTGAGAAGGATTAGTGCTTTCCTGACATGGTATAGCCTGAGTGCTTTGGCCCTATTTGATCTCCATAACTTGCTAAAGTAAACCTCTCTTGGGCCAATGACTCGATTTACGGGGATCCTTAGATGGCGAATGGTAAGGGTTTTTACGGTACTACAGTAGTAGTTGCAGGGTCTTGTGGCTTGAAGAGGCTTGAAGAGGGTGGAGTTGGAGGCTGGAGGCTGGAGGGGTAAGTTAAGACGGAAAACTGCAAGCCGAGTGAGATGGTGTGAAAAATGAGTATAAGTTTTGGAGGTTAGAGTTAAGCCTTGTTGAATGTTTGGGTTTCTAGGTTATCATACGGGTTTTAGTTTTTATAATGGAGAAAAGGCTGATGAACCTCTCTTTCTTTCTTTCTTTGTTGCATTTGAGTTGATTTCATTTGATTTAGATTTTTTGGCTGTTTGGTGGTCCCAGCGAATTCTACCAGTGGTCTGCCACTTCTATAACTAGTATATAACAGTGCTAAATTAATCTGAGTGATAGGAAGATGTAAAATTTGGGAAAGAAAAAAAAAAAAGGTTACAGAGAGGGAAGAGCAACTCGTCAACTTTCCAACCCCTTCTCCGCCTATTAAAAGAGCAAACTTTCTTCCGTCTCCAGTCACCCCCACCACCACCCCACCTTCCTTATTTCCCAATAGCCTTCCCTCCTCCTCCATCCGCCCAGCCTTTGTTATTAGCAACTAAAAGACTCTCCCTACCACTCCGTTTTAAATTACATCCCAAATAGAAGCATCACCATGCAGAGTTCTAACGACGACAACGGCTGGGGAGACCTTTTGCCCTCTCTCGAGGAGACCCTCGAGCTGCTCCCAGAGCTAAGAGAAACCGTAGAAGCTCTTGGTAACCTTCGCACTGACCCGAATCATAACGACCCGAAGAGCTCCGGCCTTCCGGGGCCTCCTACTTCCCGCGCTATTGAGCCTGTAAGAAATCCGCCGTACGACCCTGCATCCCCCAAAGGGCCTACTCGTCGGGGCCTTCGGCCCAAGCCAGATCTGGCCGGCTTGTACACCCCCCCTCGTCTTAGAAATACCACTGCAGCTTCCGAGGATAAGAGATCACCTCCCTTACCAACAACTCCTTATTCTAATAGAGTTCCACCTAAGAAAGGGAGCTACCGTGCTGCTATAGCTCAGGCAAGGTTGTTTAAAACAGAAAATGAGCAACAACTTCAGCTTGTTCCGACCAATGAGTCGGACTCCGATCCCGAGTTTGGACACCGTATTGTTAACTCTACTGCGCTCGATAGCCAAGAGAAAATATATCTTCTCCATCGTGAAGAGGTGGGGGCTCCTGAGGCTTTCGTTTCAGTTCAGCAAGCTGAAATAAATTCCAATGTGGACCCCTTCTCACTTGTTGAAAACTCCCAACCTACACATCTGGCTCCCCTTATTGCGAAAAAACGTGGATATAGGGGACGAGCAGCTTATCTATCGGCTACCGACTCTCCTGAGAGTGCAGATGATACCGAGGAGCGCCCCTACGGTGCGAAATTATCCATACCATGGAAGGGCAATCTCCCCCAAAGGAAAACTACAGCTGAGAGATCCGCCTCTCCGGGCACTGGGCAGAAGGACATCTCTTACCACGAAGAGGCTGTCCCTCCTAGTACCCTAGAGGTTACTACCGGGAGCTCCCGTCATCGCCGGAGAGCAGCTGTAGTCGCAATGGAACGTGCTAGAACCCAGTTTGATGACCCTTTTCCAGGGTTATTCGCACCCCGTCGTGTGAATAGACGCACAGCAGAACAAAAGGCTCTCATGGCTAAACTTACACCAAAGGAGCCGGTGGTAAAGATGGAGGAATTTTCATCTGCATCCGAGGACTGCAAGATCGTGCGCCCCCGCATTCCGGTTCCCAAAACCCAACTCTTTTATAAAATGGAGAGTATTGATCCGGACGACTGAGTGCCTATTGGGCTTCGGAGAGGTCTGTAATATTTCACATCCTACTGACTTTTATTAGTATTATTATTATCACAATTATTATTAATTTATTACTAACCAGTACTATTCCTCAGTTTAGGGGTTTAGCTTTATATTTATGACTTTGCTGGAAAATTTTTGCTATGCTTTATAATTGTACTCGATGAGTTTATATGATATTTTACAGTATGTAACAAACGATAAACGTACTTTTTAAGGAGCTGAGCTGGTCGGCGCCCCTACTGGCGTAGAGTAGCATAGCTAACGGTTTCGATTTCGACAAACATTTCCTTAGCGGCTAATGCTCAAATAGCTAGATTGGATTTGTGCCTTCCCTCTACTATACGACCAAAAGGAATGCAGCACCAGCCTAGCCAGTGGGCTGACTCGAGATTACTCAATACCTTCTAGACTACTTTTCTAGCGCCCCCGCATTGCTAGTCCGGAGCTATTTTCTTTGTTACGGTATTTCTTTCTTTTCTTCCTTTCTATTTTAAATTCTTTGTTCCTACTACCGGATATAGATACTATAGGTGTTGTTCTCGGTATTTAAAAACTTACCTCGCTTTTTTAAAGTTAACAAGCACAGGAGCCGACAGTGTTAACATCGCACCTTGTAAAGTGCACTATTCCTTTCTACTGGTTCCTACATGTCATTCTCGTTTACTTCTTTCATTTATATTTTCCTTCCATGCAGCCTCTACCCAATTTCTTCTTAAACTGCGGTTCAGGTCTTAAGTTAAGTTCTACCTTTCCGCTACCCTGACACCAGAAATCATATTTTTACCTTACTCATTATTGGTTTCTTGCATATTATCTTTACCTTATGTTCAACGGACTTTACCTTCTTCAATTGTGCTCCTTGCTACCCAGGTAAAATTGGGCTTCATCCTGTATCATAAAAAACACATGTGTTATACAATACATTAGAAAATTGAATCTCTGTTTTCACCTCTAGCCAGTAGGGGAAAGGGTAAATTATTACAGTAGCTTGAATGTCAACCACCTGACATATCCATATAGCTTTATAGCTATTTTTCATATTAGTATATAGTTTTTGCAAAACCCTTCCAAACTGGAATGATACTTCCTGTAAATTCTTTGCTTCTTATAGCCAAGGTCACTTAAAGTTGATTTAACTACCTACTAGCAGAATCAAACATTACACACTTTTCAACACACAATTGTTTAGAAAATAGAGTACTCATTCAAAATATTCTTGACATGGTGAGATTACTATAATATAAGTATACAGACCATTTTCAACAAGTTCTAAAAAGCTTAGTAACTAGAGACTATGAGAGAATATTATCTGAGAAAAATGGAGTTTACCCAGCCTTTTACCCTTCTTCAGAGTCGAAGAGAAGATCGGTGATCCGCACCTTTCTAGAGAAGTGGGGTACTCATTCGCCAATGGGCCGCAAAAGAAAGAACGGTGTTGCGGCTACCGCTAAGCATTTCATGGGATTCGGGACTTTGGGGGGCAGATGTTTGAATATTGCACCAATGGATGGAGGAGGAGGAGGACGTGTTTACCGGTCCCTAAGAGGTCGATTATTGATACGGATGCTTGGAGTGTTCTGAGCGCTTATCATTCATGCGTGCTACACCCCGTGCGGAGTTCTAATTGAAGAGTTGGACTAACGTGTACGAGTGATGGTGTTCCTGTAGGGGCAGATTATCGTTTACTCGCTATGGTCCTCGGGGGGAGCGGGTATTTAACTTAACTTAACTTAAGTGTCACGTTATGGGTCCGGTGTAAGTCTTTCCTTCGCCCCCAATTGATATCAACCTGCAATAATCTAACCCCTCTCTAAGCCAATGGCCCCGACAAACCGTGCAGCAACAACGACCTCCGCGAGCGCGGTGATAAGCGCAGTAACAATACCCGCACTAGCATCATAGCCGGCGTGATATAGAAACGGGCGGTGGGGAACCTCCAATAACCCTGCCGTCCCTCGAAGACGGAACTCGGGAAAAGAAAGTCCCCCGGCACCGCCCGTCTCCCGCATGCTCAGATGTAAATTTGCCATTGGGGCTCTTTCGAGAACTTGCTTCCTACCGCGCCGTGGGAGAGGTTGGATAAGTTGATTAGCTATGAGATGGTGGTTAAGCTCGTGAGGCGGATTGACCGGGAAAGTATACTGCTTTTGGAGAATGGTGAAGTATTGCCACTTGGTATAATAGGAGAAAGGACAAGAGAATTTTTGTTTTAGGGCCTATGGATCATGGGTTTACTCTTTGTTTCCTCTTGGCCTAGCCTGGCTTGAAACTCGCGGGGTCTTTGTTCTAACTAACTTTGGGTATTATACGATAGTTATCTCAATACCGGGTGCAACACCCTACGATAGTATCACATCAGGAACTTATTCGACTCCCTGAGGCGAGTGTGCACGAGAATAGAACGATGATGTTCAAACACTATTATGTGTTGGGTCGTCACCGCCGCCCTCCCCCTTTGGCTATGGCAAGAGAGCCACAGCGCCACCGCTTCTGAAACTGCGACTGCAGAGCTTAAGATTAGGAATAACTATATCTACAGTATGACAGAACGGAGGTCGTGCAATTGTACGTCAATCATAAATCGTAAAATCGCCTCGGCCGCCACACCGAATAAGGAACTCAAGAGCTTCCGCCAGGTTTTCCTGTGCGCCGGCGAGAAGAGAGCGTGCATTCCCATTAACGTTGCCGAATTGGGGTCTGGAATATGAACAACAGGTACGCTGTGGTGGAGGGCGAGTTTGTCGTTGCGGCCGGGAACTCAGCGGAGGGGATTAAGTCGGGGGTTTCGTTTTGGGCGATTGGTGGTGGAGAATAAGGGGGCGTGGGAGTGTATAACATGACACTACAGTATAGTATATAGAAAAAAGATGTCACAATTTTGGAGAAAGCGGTATGTATCGAGTGAGACTTGGTGAATGTATCAACCCCAAGATTTGTATCAACTATCCCTCAGTCCATACCTGAGTACAACAAACACACCACAGCAAGCAGGCAAGTCCCCCGGAAGCTACACTCGGACCGAGTGGCAGATATTTAACACAGTACAGCACCCCACCTGCCCACCCACCGATCCACCGTAGGACAGCGGCTAGAGCAATATCTGGAGTAGTATGATCCAACGCGGCCTGACATGGTACTGTATGATGACCTATAATGGTAGCATAGTATGACTTGAGTAGAGTGCCTTGGGGTCATCGTCATCACCTCGGGGCATTGCAGGATGAAGGGAGGAAAGGATGATGCACAACTGACCTAGTGCCGTGAATCAATAAGTTTTATGAGAAAATATTCCTAAAACACCCCGAACCTAACAACCCTCTCTTAATGAAAAAACACTCCGGACTCATATAACAATAGTAAAAAAGGAAAGCCACAATTCAGACGATCCGACTGACGCGACTGAACTTTAGGCCGGAAACCGAAAAGCCTTTAATGGGTTTCGAGTGCAGCGTAAGTCGGACCACAAAAGTACATGAGAAATGATTGGAATGAAAAATGAAAAATAAGTCCACCCTCCTTCAGCTTGACTCCACGATGTGTCCCCCAATCACCCAAATTAGCGTGAAATTGTGTCCCATAAACCTCTCACACGCCCCAAATCGAAAAACTCAGGTAAAAGTAAAAAAATCTAAGCAACCCTTCTGAGAAAAGCTTCAAATTCTTCCTTGGTACGGAATGGCACCTTTCTTCCCGGTGAGCTTTCGAAACTGTCCGAACCCGCGCTAGGGCTCGCCACGCATGCTGGCCCTGGGCGTGATGTCTGAAACGTGCCCTCCTCTGGTGTCAAAAATGGGGTTCTAAACCCCCTGATGTTGCGTGGAGGTTCTGGGCACAGAAATCGCCAGTTTTCAGGGAAGACCTTCAAGGGCGTATTCTCCCCATCCAGAACACGCATTTCCCCCCCAAATGGATTTCGTAAAAGGTTAATGATGAACTGAATCACCGGGTCAGTATCGGCAAAGCGTGGATACTGGAACCGCCCAAACTCTTGATCAGGGTACGTGCGTAAACGCTTTGGGGGAGTTTTTTTTCCAATAGATGAGGGCGATGAGAATGAGGGGGGAGTAGCGGATTCGATAGAGCGGCGGACCGAATTTAGAATGTCTAGGTATCGTTGAGCTACGTTATCGTATGAGGCACAAAATTTGAGAGCCTCGGTGCATTGGGTGAGTAGCTCGTTATCCTGACCGCTAAGAGTGAAATTGGTAGTCTCCCGACATTGGCGAGTAGCCAGGCAAAGAGAAGTAATCAAACCTGCAGTGTAGGCGGATTGACTGAAGAAAAAATTCGGAATGGTTAGTCAGCAAAAAAACAAAACCCAATGGAACAGCAGAAGGATGCAACACTCACATCGTAAGCCAGCATCGCCGTACTAATCGCCCCTCCGAATGTATTAGTCCTATAACCTTAAGGGCAAGTCAGCACATCGTATGCGTCAACAAAATCAATCGTATGAATTGGGGATCAAAACCTTTGCAAGCTGCCTGCCTGCAGAAACGCACATTTGAGCGTATTCATCTGCTGATCCCCTTCTCGCGTCGTCCATGTGAGAATCATGTGTTCCACACATCTCAACCAAAACCTTTCGACTCATTAAAATGATGCAGTTCAGATAAGAGCAATGTGTCAATAACACCGAAGACCGCTGCTTGGAATCGTTTCCACTGACACTCCGAGTGAGTCTGAAGGGTTCAGGGAGTGAAGACTGCCAAGCCCTAAGCTTCTTCGAGTGCTCAGCAATGGGTGCAAAATCTGTACCCGCAGGTGCATAGACATTCTTTGTAATTGTGCCCATCAAGATGCCGAGCTTGATCAGCTCTGAGCGAAGATATGCGTCGAAATCATTAGTGCAGGTTCGATAGCCCTATAACACACACATTAGCACTGCGTTAGACAAAAAGTAAAAAAAAACATAAAGAGAACGTCTGCTGCGGGGGGGGCTCGGAGAACCTTTTGCAACAATAATGAAGATAGTAATGAGGATTTCTTACTTCAGCATATATCGGATCCTCTCCAGGAGAACTTTTAGGCATTATCCCTATACTGGAAGCCATCCAGCTGTTTGTCGAGGCCAGTAGTGCCGCTGTTAGCATTCAGAAACATGGCAACTCCCGCTCCGTGTTTGCCATTGCTCCCGGTCCCGCATGCAGATGAGGATGGGGTAAAAAAGAAAGAAGGAAAAAGATTGTAAATGCAAAATAAAAAAAGTTTTACCCACCCATCTAAAAATATCAGAGACCCCCATACCCTCCTCCAAGAAGCCCACTCTCGTTCGCTGTAGGGCTTGCACCTTGTCGTCTTATTAATCCCAGTGGATTTTGCCAGCCGAATTGCCTGATCTGTACGTGTGTTAAGAAAGGAGATCAACAACCGAGCCCGACCAGTGAATATCCAGTAAGCAGAGATGAATAGATAGTCAATCCCATACCCAAATAATCGATAGCAAAGAAGGATTTTTCAAAAATCAGGAAAAATCCAACGAGCATTGATACTCTCATTTTCCTTAGTACGTCCACATCCTTTCCGTACTCAATGTCCAGGTACCATTTCGCACTCCTGAACAAAGCCATAGTGGTATCGCTCCCAACATCTGCATACTGGGCACCCACTGCAATAACGGCTAGCAATTCACAAAGCCCAGCAGTGGTAGGCTCTGAATTGGGGGTGTAGATGTCACTAATGAGCTCCATAGCTTCATATTCAGCCAGAACATAGATCAGGGAGCTCGTTCCACGGATGAAAGCTGAGACAAGGCGTGAAGTGATTTCGAGTGGCGGGAGCTGACGGAGAGAATAAAATGTGTATCTGGAGCTGGTGAGAGGTGATGGTGATGGGGAGACGAGATCCATCTTTCCTCCCACCGAAGCCGGCATAGTCGAGTCGGTGAAGGAATTCCTCTTCCTTTTAGCATGATTTTGATTCTGGTTGCGATTGCAAAGGCAGTTCGATGATGGTGATCCAGCCCCCAAGCTAGCATCAGAGGGAGCTGGAGAGCTGGCCACAGAGCTGGATACCGACATGGCGGGCTGTCGAGTGAGCATACAGAGCGTATTTCCCGCGAGTTACTTTTTTTCTAAAAAAATAAAAAGACACAATCCTCGTTCCGGTCCCTTTGTTTCCCTCTATCTCTCTTCTTTTTTTTCTTCAATAAAAAAATAGAATAAAAAAGAGTATAAAAAAGCCGTATGAAGTGGTGAATTTAAGATAGGACAAACTGGATTTAGGTTTGTCGGCAGGCTATCAT
Source organism: Tuber microsphaerosporum (assembly GCA_003521225.1). Taxonomy (NCBI): domain Eukaryota; kingdom Fungi; phylum Ascomycota; class Pezizomycetes; order Pezizales; family Tuberaceae; genus Tuber; species Tuber microsphaerosporum. The sequence continues at coordinate 67,183 of QOVD01009713.1, read as the reverse complement.
GCGGTAGTCGCGTGATAATTCGAGTAGCCAAGAAAATGAGCTTTCTTTTTTTTTTTGCTTCGAAGAGAACAAGATATTATCTTTTCTCTCTTCCCTCTTCCACTTTCTTTTTTTCCTCTCTTCTATCTCCCCTTCACCAGAGGTGGAAGCTCATGGGTATATATATACACACTACTAGTTTTCGCCATTGAGTGTGGGGAAGGGCGCCGAAAGAACAAGGCCTAAGCTAGGAGGGTCTTGGGACAACTCGAATGGAAATCTAAGTGAAAAAGAAAAATAAAATAAGAAAATGAGGAAAACGCACGATAGTTTGATATGAGGTATCCACCAGCGAACGGCATTCGTTGGATATTTTGTTTTTCCTCCTTCTAGTCCAGCCTCTCACGCCTCTCGCTTTCCTGTAATTCTCTGACCGCATGCTCTTAACCACCCACCCACTCACCTGGGACTGTTGCTAAGCCCGGTGGCATGTCCCAACGTCTCATGTGTGTAGTGCAGGGATGCTGTTCACTTGCATCCGATACCCGATTCAGATCTTCAAACTTTGTTAAGATGCAGCCTTTCTTCCCTTGCGGTTACAGTGCGAATACAGTATGATACGACGAGTGCTGGCGTCCATGGTGGCTGCTTGGCCACCGGTTGTGAAGCCTTCCCAGGGAATTCCGATGCTTTTCTCCCTTTTTTCCTTTAACCCACCCTTCTATTATTGTGTCACGATGCTACCGATGACCATGGTCGTTGGGTCAAACTCGTGGTTGACGTGGAATTATTGAATTGGGCTGCCGGGATTGCTGAAAGACTGAGGATCGAGGCCGAAGGGAAGGGCAGTGTTTCAAGACTCTTAACCCGCCAACCCCCCCTGTGGCTTGCTGTGCTTTCCCTCTCCTGTATCAATCCACTATTTAGTAAACAACGATATGCAGCGCGGCTTAATCCCCAAGCCAACATAGGGACCAAACATCATATGGCATGTAAAGTTTATCCATATAAAAGTACCGATACCGTAGTGTTTTGGTGGACATATGCAGTCACTTGATAAAACAGTAAGACAGTGAACAAGGACACGAGTGCATTGGTCCAGAACCTCACGAGATTTATCACCCCGCAATCCCACTCCTGAGCTCCCCCTCTAAACTTACCCCGCTCGACTAATACCCATAGCCTTTAAAATAGTCTTGCTACAACCCCTAATTGGCCGTCGTTTAGAAAATAATCCGTGTTTGCGCTGGTCTAGGATCGTCACAGCCTTCAAGTCGACACCTTTGAAGCGACTTGCCTATATCAAATATGCTCAAAAGAACACAGCATGTAGGGCTATACAGTACAGTACGCACAGCTCTGTGCCCGTAAACAAAAAAGGAGAGCACAGCACCGCAGCTTCTCCCTATCCAACGGTGTTTACCAGCATCCACGCATGGCAATGGCACGGTATGGCGAAACAATAGAACATCCCATCTATCATCCCATCTGTCATTCGAGTCCAGATTGCCTGTTGATGCGTGCACGTCTGACAGGTAAGCTGGGGGCTATCGCACCACACAAAATTACCAAAGGGTAAGGACAATGATAGGCCAGTCGGAATGTGGACCCGGTCGGTCCGTCAGTTGGCGGTCGCCTACCTTGACAAGGACAAGGAGAATAAGAACCATCCAACCATCCATCCTTCATACATTCATCAGTCCCACGTACAGATCCACACACACACCATAGAACGGCAACAGCAGCAATAACCCCAAGCAAACGGACTCAACCACAATAGAGGCATTCAGCCCAGGGTCGAAAGTGCGTTTCCCAAGTGCAAAGATTCGAATCCATCTACTCGAGTACCAGATCCGTAGCCAAAAAGGTGTTACACGCGCCAAGTTCTTCAACTCGAAAAACCTGCACTAACGCTCTTCAACGTTCAACCCAGGGCTGAATGCCCTCAATTGGCGAGTCCTGCCGCGACACTGTGTATGGTACATATGTGAAACCCCTTGCCTACTCGCAGTTCCTTCGCGACAGATAATAAAACAATTATGAATCTAGGAATCGCCATCCGAATAAACAATTCAAAGGAACTTCGCCACTTGATTGTGGTCCTGGTTTAGGCCACCGTTAGGACAAACTCTTATTCGAGCACTCGTACTGCACCTGTACTGTACTATACTATACGGCAGATGCACTTCCTACAATACACCAAAGCTCTAATTAAAAAAGGAAAAAGGAAAATAGGAAGAGCTTACGATATTCTGCCACCAGGGCCAGTGGGTCAAACCTCATGTCTTAATACAGTGCAGTGCCAGTACTCGAGTCTTGACTCTTCCACCCGCTTCAAGCACAAGAGTACAAACACAAAAATGCGCAGCAAAACTGAATGTAAAAACACATTACTGAGAAAGAGAGTTAGCGGTACAGCAGATCTAAGATCTATCACTCCATGTGACACAAGTGTACTGTGCCGGCCGAGTGAGACCCAAGGAGGCATCTTACCGCACGGAACAACCATGATAAATCGTTGCTTTAAGTTCTGAGTTACAAGCCAACTTTCGAATACCGGTAAGTTGACCGATGACAACCTGATATCTACCATTCCACCGCTAAAACTGCCCTTCATATATACAGTGGTGGGCACATCGGGGCTTTTCTCTCTCGCCGTCGCACAAGGACGACAGCGAAGTTGGTCGCCTGCGATCGTACGGCTAAACTAAACAATCAGAAGAGTAAGTAGTCAGGAAGCAAGGAGTATGCGTATATACAGTACGGTACTTGGGTACTTGAGTACGGACCATTCCCACCCCATGGCTGAACAGAAAATCTAATACTGGGTTCGCCTTGTGACCCGACCCATCTCTTCGCCCCCCCGTATTGCCGGTACCCGACTCCGTCCCACATGTCTTATATTCCACGTATATGGCTCACTCGAGCTATTTTTAGAGGGAGGGGGGGCAGGATTAATGGAGTGGGGGGGTCTAGATTGGTCCTTTTTGCTCTTTCTCCAGCACGGCTTTCTACTTTGGCGAGGGCATTTCTTCCGCGACCAACTGATAGTGGCGGCGGGGTCTCGGGCAGGTAAGGTAGGAAGGGATGCTGAGACACAATAAGTGGTGGTACTGTACTGGTATGTGGGATAGTCTACGATACGGTACTTGTACCGGCCCCTTCAATTATCCTGCGCAAAGCAATACCGGTATGGTATTGAACAGATGCTTGCCAAAGATCACTTTTCTGCCTTCCAGCGGCATTAACCGGTTCGCCCGTAGGCCAACAGGCAAGAACATTACGTCAGTATCATACCACCACGAGAATAGTCGTACTGGTAGTCTAGAGGTTTCGTAATGAAAATTCCGTTCACTTGGATAGCTAGTTATCTAGTGGGATCCCTGTGGGCTGGTAAGAAGGAAGGAAGGCTCATAAGTTGCATTTCAAGCCCTCCGCTTCCACGATTGGTCGAGGCCGGGGGTGGAAGTCATTCCCATGCCAGCCAGCCATGCTCCATCGGTAAGACATCGTATCACATTGGAGAGCGAATGTGCTCTAGTACTCGAGCATTGACCGTTGGGGAAATAACAAAATATCCAGCCAATCAAGGTACTGCTTTCGGATCTTACCCGGGGGTAGAAAAACACAATCCCGTGCGGGTAAGGTGTTTGGATCCCAGTACTCGAGTACGGTATCCCCCCCAAGAAGCGCCCCGTGAAAAAGAAGGCAAAAGCACAAACTCTCCTGAGGGGATGGTAATGAAGGAAAGAAGAAAAGAAAATAAACGGCGGGGCTCGCAAGACGCACGCGGATGAACCACGTGGAGCTACCTCAAGTCATGTCAGTTCGTTACTGACAGCTATGATGGAACAACTCCATCCCGAAGCTGGTCGCCGAGAAAGTTCCCAACGGGAAAACCTCCGGCTGCAATATTATATCCTTTACTTTACTTGACTCTTCCATGTTGGGCACCACTTTCTCCCCCACTCCCCGATCACACCAAAAGCCACATACCGGTGTGTCCAGAAAAGGAAAGGGGAAAAAAGCCCCACCTGCGGGCACCAATTATTTTGCTATTAATCTCACTACCGGTACCCAAATAGTCAATACCGGTACCCAAATAGTTAATACCGATACCCAAATACCGGTAGTCGCTACCGGTACCCAAATAGCTTACTTTCTTTCTCTTTCACCACTGACACTTCTCCCCTCCCTCTGCGGCTTCGCTTCACAAACCTCTGCCGTGGAGTACGTACCCCCGCCAGTTCTGTAGGCAGGTAGGCAGACAGGAAAGCAAGTAGGGTATGGTGCGCAAGCCAAAGCCAAAAGTAAGTGAGCTCAGAGCTACAGCAATGGTACAGTTTTTCTCAGATCGGGCCCACAGCACAATTCACACGATACGGTATCATATTCTACGAACATCCTGTCAAGGCTTACCTCCCATAACGGTGGAGGGACATTACCTGCAATCGCTAACGACCACCCCGAACGCTACCACAATACCGCATCCTGCTCACGAGCCCGATCGAAAGCAGGAAAAGCGGAGCAGCAGAACAAGGTATTCCCGGACGAGTAATACCTGCAGAATCTAATGCAATCCTCGTACGATGCTTTCCCATGATGGAATTCGTAGTAGTGAAGAAAAACAAAGTATAGCAGTCCCGGCAACTGCAAAGTTCTGCGATACCGGTTAACTCTGCAACTCTGCTGCATTTATTTCAATCGTTTGATCACGCGGGTGCCTGGTAGATCGGCGGATGGTAATTGCCGAGTGTGGTAAGAGACAAGAAAAAGAAAACGATCTAGTGTCAATTTTCCGAAGAATGTCCTCGAGTACTCGAGGACAGAACAGCACCATATTTACTCTCGCAATTCGCTATCTCCGGCACGCCTCCAATCTCCGGATTCGGGGAGACAAAAGGTCTTGAGTTAATATCATACCCGCAAAATTTGGTTAAACTGGGAATGGCGCTAGAGCAGCCGGACAAAGCTTACCACAATACGCGAGCGAGATTTGCAAGAAAGTTGCTCATTAGGGTTAGGTTCTGGCAATCATTTGCTTGGGGCACTGTTTTGACTCGGGTTTTTACTTTTTAGAGGGAAAGAATTTCCTGTAGGGGTTTACTCTCACTCGCCTATTGAGCCACACTTTATCCGAGTGCTCTAGCGCCATTCCCAGTTTAACCAAATTTTGCGGTATTAGAGACTTTGCGGTGGACGCATCCAGAGTCTTTTTAGTGATCTTGGCATGTATATGCCAAGCTTTGAATCATCCAGACCTTGAATTGACTCTGGCACAAGAGCAAATTCAACGAATTTGACCTCAACCACTTCAACTCCACCTAACACAGCCAATACCACTTGGTTTCTATGTATTTTTTTGATTCTTAACTTGAAGGGAAGAGAGTCATAAATTGCGAAGTCTCGGGGGCCACAAAATGAGTGATCTTGACCTAGCACTGTTCGAGTTACATTACTTCACAACTCTAACTTTTAGTTACCAGATTTCTTGGCCTGATATCATAATCACATCCACCGCAAAGTGAAAGAAACATCCAGCTGCAAAATCCCCACTCTTGGCATACAGGGATGCTGGATACATCCACCGCAAAGTCTCTATTATCCTGATATACCAAGTGCCACCGAAGAAGTGAGTGGGCACGAGCGATTTTACGCCAAAAATGGCCTATTTCACACACTCATTACAGCACCAATACTTGAGTTAAAAATAAGATAACTTCACAGAATGTTCAGAAAAGCTATAGAATACTTATCTCCTACTGAAATCTCAAGTGAATTTAAATTCTCTGAGGAGTAGTAGCAATAGGAAATAAAAATTTCCTCAAAATCGCGCCAAGACCACTGTTTTTGGTGGGAAAACTGTGTCTTGGCGGAATTTGAAAGTTCAACTGCATACTCGTCCTTAGGGAATTTAAATTCCTTTGAGTTTTCAATAGAAGTCAAGTAGTCTATAGCTTTTCTGAGCATTCTATGAAGTTATCCTATTTTTAATTGTGGTGTTGGTGCTGGAATAAGGGTGAGAAATCGGCCATTTTTGGTGTAAAATCGCTCGTGCCCACTCACTTCTTCGGTGGCACTTGACCTATCCAGTGTGCATCAGCAAACGTTACCACGGCCCAAACCGTCTTGCAACCTAACAAATCTCCCACAAAACAAAACAAGAAGAATCAAAAACAATCAAACAAAACATTTGAGAAGGGTTAGTGTTCTCTTATCACAGTACAAGGCCCAAGAAGTTATGGAACAGTTATTCAAGATAAACCAGTCAAATATATCCTCGTCTGTTCTGGTTTATAATTCCTACCATTGTATAAGATCCTACCATTGTATAAGATCAACCCTCAGGATGTGTTGGATCTCATCAACTGGCATGCGCAGTTCTGTTCACTCGTCAAAGTTAACATATCCTAGGCTGGCGGAGATAGCTAGCGAACCGCAAGAGTAAATATGGCATTGTAGCCTATGGCGCTTGTAGATTAAATACAACAAAAACTAGCCTATGGGGGGGGGCAGTTGGGGAATTTTTATCTTGATCGCCATATTTTGCAAAAGTGGCAAAGGCGATATCACATTTCCCACGGCTGGGGGGGTCGGCGACGGAATCAGCCCAGCACTCTAAGTGATTTTCAGGTACTGGTACTCGAGTACACTTGCTCAAAAGGAAAATTCATTAAACAGGGTTAGGGTTAGGCTTTCTTTTGGCATATCCCTTTCCGTTTGTGTACCACTTTGTATTAGCCTCAGCCTCTTGGATATCGTTCTGCAACCGCCAATTAGGAAAAAAAAAAAGAGTAGAAGGGAGAAGAGGGGAAAAAAACAGGCCACTGAACAAAAGAAAACATACGCCGGTCCAATCACACGAGAAAAAAAAGAAATCAGCTGAGAAATTAACCGCCCCGTATCATCTTCACTGGCCACTCCAACCACTTCCTCCACGGTTCGGGCAGAGTCCTCTCAATCCTTCCCAGCTCATAGTCCGCCCGTCCCTCGACCCACCAGAAGCCCTCCAACTTCTTCAGCAGAACGCAGTAATGCGCAAATATAATCAATGCTCGCGGCCTGCGTTCTTGGAGCAAAGCGAAGAAAGCATCGGAAATAGATATCGGCCATATGAATATCAGGGATACCATCTTCCTGCGCAGGGCAATCTCATTGGCAAAGTTCTTCTGCAGCTCGTGGATCGCGCCAAAGTAAGCCTGGGAGACAGCGGAGTCCTTGATCTCGTCAGCATCCTGCTCTCGCTTGTCGGTGCATATCCGGAACAGCGCGTTCATGGCCTCGTCCTCACCGGCCGAGTCACCGATGTACGTGTGTCCGCCGAGCAGTGGGGATAGGCATCCCGTCTCTATCCATGTCCATACCGCCTTCAGTATCGAGTGCACCCCACGGATGAGCGGTAGCCAGGCCGGCATTGTCCACGGCGGGATTTCTGTCAGTGGGCTGATCTTCTCCGTCAGCATTGGGTTCGCAATTGCGTACACCACGATCAGTGTTGAGGATACGAAGAGGCCTTCGCAATTGTCCTTTTTAATGGTCGCTGGAACGCTAACGCTATCCTTCACCCCCCGCACCGCTTCACCGTAGTGATCTGCGGCAATGCACATCCTCTGAGACCGCTCGTTGGGCTCGATGAATGCGAGGTGCAATGCTGAGATGGCGAGTATAGCATGAACCAAGCAGCCTTGCGATTCCCGAAAGGCCAAGCGGGGGATGACGTCCCTCCAGATGAACTCGACGTCATCCTTTCCAGTAAGTGAAGATGGAACGGATAGCGTCCAGTGGTGTAGAAGCTCCATATCAGTCATGTTTATAACGGGCGAAACTGTGTTAAGGGTGCTCTGCGGGAAGAACCCATGCTGATGCGGTGTGATGACTTGGTGTTGTCCATTTCCAGGCGGAGGACTGGCATCCAACGTCATAGGACTTGAAACCGGCAACTCAGATGAGGAAGAAGGGGAAGCCGAAACGATGCCAGCAGGTAATACACGGGCAGCGCTTGAAAAATCGCACTCAATAGCATGCTTAACACAATTCCCGCAGGAAGGGTGCACCTCATCGCACTAAATAGAGACCAGCAAGGAATCACCAAACCAGATGTTAACGCAGGTCCCACATTCCCTCCCACAACCCCAACCCCGGGTGACTTTAAGCTTAAGTCTGGAAACCCTGCCCCCACCACCCGGTAGCGGCAAGCAAGGCGATCAAGAGTAGGGAATGGAGGGGGCACTGGAACTTTGAACACACCTTGATTCTCCGTTTCTTGCACTTGGCACATCCCGCGCGTGACTTTGTGTGTGTTCTTCTTGGAGGCATTCCCTACCGCCCGTATCCTCTCAGGGAAAGAGACCGAAATCGAACGAGCGAAACAAAAAAACTTCCGTAATCGTTCCTGTAGGCAAAGGCTGAATAAAAGACGAGAACGCAAAGGAGTGGGTAAAAACATGCGGGGGGATGAGAATATATCAAAGTACGAACGCGAAAGCGAATACGCGCGAACGAATACGAGGCGTGAGGACAGGGATTGATGGGGTTTACGTTTTGGGAATACCGCGGTCTGTTACGGTGGGGCATCACGCTGAAAGACCGTGTCACGGCGTGATGTGCTTCGGAATACGAGTTGCGCTCGGGGAGATTACTAAATTAGCGTCGTCGTCGAATCAGAGTCTCACATATGACGCGATGCACAAGGGTCAGGGATAAAATTATAGCACGACGCATACTCGGGTAACAAAAATCTCAGTTTTTCGGGAGGCAGCGGAACGCCCGGGAAACATGGTCTTGGGAGGATCTCTACAAGTATTTCCCCTTCCCTCAATCAACTTTAAAAATATAGTTGATAGGCCAAGTGCCTGGCCTCCAATTCGATTCATTTATCAAGAAAAAGCCCCGCTCCATTGAGCCTTCAGGCTCTTGCCGAGCAATGGAAGGCTTGTATTTCCAGACGAGCTGGTTGCGGCGTACCTGCCGCCAATTTTGACCAAACTCGACCAAACACGCCCGTTTCGTACCACTTTTTCATGTCACCCTTGCACGGTACAATCCTCGGGCGTTGCGAGCAAAAGATCCGTGAGCATCGGAGCGCCCATACAGCCCTTGTTTTCGGATACCTCTTGTCTGGAACAAGCAGTCCAATACTTCTTCCTCTGGAAAAGGGGCTAAAAACACGCTATAAAAAAAAACATGGCTTCCAAGACAAAAAAAGAAAAAAAAACACCGACCTTACTAGGAGAGGCAACTCTAACGTCCTGCCTGGCACGCGACCCGATAACTCAGGTTCCCACCGTCATCATCGGGGGCACGGCGGGCAACTCCCTCTTTCTTTCCCCTTAAGTACCAGTGACGTTCCTCTATTTTCATCCCGTTCCATGCTACCAGTATCCGCCGCGGCGATATTTGCGATATAGCCCATATCCCGCCCTCCACGGGATGCCGAATGACTACCCGTACGGCTCGGGCAAGCACACCCACAAGATCTACGCTATGGCGCCCCCGGCTCACTGTCCGTGGTAGGACAGAAAAATTAAAAAAGCACAAGCTGAGTGTCAGGGGGAACAGCCGTTGAAGGATTGCCATCCTCCCATTATCGATGAATGAAGCATCGGCCAATCGGCAGGGGGTCCGAGCACAAGTTCGATAAGTATCACTCGTCAAGTGAGAATGTGTGGCTGCTCGTTGTGGCATGCTTTGGACGGGAGACATACCGTAGAAGAAAGGAAAGCTTTTGCTACAGCTTAGTGTGAATACCGTTGTTTATCTGTTTGGTTATGCCAGGGCAGAAGGGACTCTGGTTGTTGAGTGGTAATTTCCTGTGCGAGCGTCCCACGCTGCTGATGTAGGATGATACCGGTGTGGGAGCTAGTAGTGGTTGGTGCTCTACGCTGAAAAGCGCAATAGGGCGTCCCCGCCCGCCCACATGCCCGCTTGAGTAGGGTACAGGTAAATCAATACAACAACTAATCGCCGCTCACCCCATCGAAGCCTACTATATCAATGATTGCATGATATGTACCGTACGGTACTCCTTATCGCGAATATGCTCAGTAAACATAAATACTAGCCGTTCCTAAGCACTCGCAGCAGGCAAGAAAAAGTATCCGAAACAAGGATTCACATAATACCCCGGTGCCGGTATTACAAAAGATCAGCTCATATGAGAGCGCCAATACGAATCCACAGCCCCTGTTTTCGGATACTTCTTGTACGCGCAGCGGCGGCACAGTGGATACAACAGAGCAACCCTAGAGGGGAGAGAAGTTGACAATTTGGCGGCAGCCTTAAGTCTATGGCTGGGTATAATTAATACAATACGTACTGTACGGTATTCTACGGCAGCGATAGAAGGTATCCGTCCTAAGATGACTCATGAGCCCTGCAGCGGAGCTTCCTTCTTTCTCCTTCCACTGGTTGATGCTATGCCGGCGGATCTCCCGGCCTGCTATGGATATATACAGATCTTCGCATTAGTATCACGTGAGTGGGTGATCGACGCAAATGCGGTCCGAGCCAGGTCGACTGGATGTTGCGATACATACTCGGGCATGGAAGTAAAAATCGAGAAAAACAGGGATAGGAACAAGGAATCTCGGGAATCGTGGAATTGGCGTCATAGAAAAAATGGGCTATGGGAGACATTTAAATGCCGGAGTAGTTGCATCTTAATACAAACATGAGCAGAGAAAGCCTGAGAAAGGAGAAAAAAAAGAGAATGATCTGAAGAAACCCAATAGGGGTAGTAAAAGATGCATCATTGAGAATAAAATCACTGAGAGACTAAACAAATTGTTTCATTGATACCCATCTGGCATAACACATCTGCCTAGTTTTGGTCCAGGTACTTGAGTTCTCCAACTTGCTGATCCTCTCAATAATTCTGGCGAACTCAGTACATCAATACAACGACAGGGTATCTTGGAGAACTCGATTTTTACATCCATACCCGAGTACCGGTACTGTCACTCGGCAAAAGTCTTGGAGATACGGGATTCGCCTTTGCCGGTAGAACGGGCCCCGCCGCACACACGGACCCCAATTACGCAATACCCCCCCCTTAGGCCATGGCAATCTTCGTCAAAGTGAAACTCTATTTCACGAAAACTTTTGCCGAGTGACAGTACAAGTACCATATCTCAGTGAGCACACGGGTAGTGCTCTATGTGTGGCCGGGGGCAGTGATAGTACTTGTACTTGTTACAGGCCAGAAGTGACCGAAAGCAGGGGGTTCGGAAAATATATGGTAAAAAATCCGTACATGCCACAAACTCACCACTCATATTTTCGGTCACTTCTTGCCTGTAACAAGCAGTTGTAATCGACTACGGCAGTGTAGTACCCCTGCTCACGTTGTTTTCAGCGTGGAAAAGTGGCTGATAGATTGTGAGCTATGTACCGGTATTTCTGTTCTTAAGTATCATAGCTTCTGGCTATGAGCGATGCTGTTTCTTTTACTAGAGGAGTAGGATCTGCTGTTGGATGGATGGGCTGTAGTGAGTAAGCGGGAGATAGGCACGCTTTAGGTTGTACAGTGCTTTCAAGAATAAGCAAATATGTGAATAGCATTCATGGCTTCTGGGATCTACCACTCGATAAGCTTCTTCTGGGGTAGGGTGATAGGAGTCATGATGTGTGGTGTGGGTTGTGAGGTAATGAGCCAATGTAGAATAGAAGAGAGAGTCAATAGACATCTACTGTTTGGTAACGCGCCTTCCCAACCCTTGTCGTGACGAAAGACTAAATTTCCTGAGTGTTGCATCCATTTGGACGTCCCACCCTCATTTCCGGAGACGTGAGAGGAGACAGCAATAGATATGTAGCTCCACGGACGCCCAATTCCGGGAGAGTTTAAGCAAACGTCCCTGCTGAGGCTCTCTAGCTGAATAACTGCTCTTTTCATAATCCTCTATAGGCAGGAGTGAACTGCAAGGGCAGTTCGCTCACAATATCTCACTCGGTAAGAGTAGTTCTAGGGGAGGGTAGTCTGGTTACGCAGCTCATGACGCCGAGCTTGGCGGTTGGACGCCATGCTCTGAGAGAGGTTACTGGGGGCCGTGGATGATGTGTTATAGTACTTTTCTATTATACACTTACAAATGTGCTGGAGCCTGGCGCTCCTAGCTGGTACATCTACTGTGCATAACTCCTCCGAATCTAGACTCGTTCACAACCAAACCTTTAGTAATCTAGTACTAGAGAGGCTATATAGCATTTAGAATTTGTGGTTGCTTTTCCCCAAAATTAGAGGAAGCAAATCAAAAAAAATTATAGAAAAAAGGAAAAAAGGAGAAAAGAAAAAAAATAATATTTGATTTTTGTTCTGCCACCCCGCCGATCGCAGTCCTCACCCTTAGGGGTGAGGTCTAGAGCCGGATTCTACCACCTCGCAGCAGGTCTGATTTGCGCTACAGCCCCATTAAGGAAGGCTTAAGGTCTTCAGTCTCCCAGTTCCTGTAGGGCAGGATTTCTTGAATCTCATACCCTACGTGACGGATTGTTCAATTAATACTCATTTTGAGAGGAATCGAACGCCTGGGCTCCTGCTAATTGCACAGGAGGTTAATTGTTTCTTGACATGTTAACCACTGCGCCAGCTAGGTATTTTCACATCATGTCATTTCAGGAACTCATACTTATCCTACTAGCTTTGAAAAAAAAAAAAATCCCCTCGGGTTAAGGACAATAATGACATGGTTATTTGTTAAATATCTAATGCATTGCCGGAATTGACGGATCCTTAAAAGAAGGAAAGTTGTGGGTATTCAGCACTGCAAAGAGGCAATCGCGTCTAGGAAGTCGGTGGTGGTAGAAAAAAGGTGGGTTGGGCTGTCGGAAAGACATGATTTGGAGAGAGTTGCGGGATGCAGATATACGGCTTGGGGCTGTCTGTCATGCTAAGATTAGGAAGTGTATAACAGCTAAGCGCAATGAAGCTAAGTTAATAGCTTAGCATTCAGGGAATTGCTTTCAACTTTCAAGTCGGGTGTCACGAGTGCTTTAGCTCTTGTTACCAAGCCAAAGGTAGCAAGCATGATGGAAGCTTGCGTAGCAAAGGGGGATATTTAGTGATTGGAGAGTCCTGGTATTTAAGTCTCTATCAAAATTAAAGGACAGTAAAATGCTACCAGCGCCGGCTAGTCGGGACCCCGAGGGAGTTAGGGCGATTTGCTCCTTGTGTAGTGGCTTGAGAGTTTGAGGTCTTCAGCGCAAAAGCCCATCGCTCTAGATACCCTATTGATTCTGTTTTCTCCCCTCTTACACTTCCTTTCTTTCCTTCCCCTAGCTCGGCTTGTTAGGGATACCTCATTGCTGTCGAGTGCAGGAGTTAGGAAGCAAGGAGGAAATAAATCTAATTAGATGGGTTATCAGAGGATCAAATAGGACTTTTGGTAAGTTGTACAGTACATGAGTAGATTTAACCTTGGCGAAAAACCAAAATCTACAGCCAGGAGGATAAGTATTTATTTTTTCTTGCAGTAATATCACAGGAGGTACCTAGCTCACTCAGTGGTCAAGGCACCAGGGGCCAATTACCAGTTGTGAAATCAGCCTAGGCGCTCATCCCCCACGGCCATGAGCTATTATTATTGAACAATACGTCACATAGAACGGGAGGATTAAGAAAACTCTCCCTCATGGGAATGGGAACTGGGAGACTGGGGAATTTAGTCTCCCTTGATATAAGGCTGTAACGCAAACCGACCTACTATGAGAGGGTACAATCGGACTCTTGACCATACGGCATGATATTAGTGATTGGCGGAGTAGCCGGAGGGCGAGATAAAAATTCAAGAGAAGAAGGTAGAGAACGAGTTTTCTTTTGCGGCCTTTTTATTTAGAACGAGTGGTCACTCTTATGTGCCATAGATTTGCCGTCCATTGACTAAAAAGGAGATTTTGCGTGGATCATAGATAATTCAATGAGCAGCGTTGTGCTCGACACTCAGGGTTTTTGTCTTCTTCTTGTATATGAGTATTCCCCCTATCATACTGGAGGCACCGTAGTTCGCCGGATGGCTGGGGGAAAGCAATGTGCCCAAAAGTAGTTTTTTCCAGCTAATAGAGTTTAATAGACCTTGATGAAACATTCATAGAAAACAATCAGGTTGTGTTGCAAGGCCCGTGTAATATAGGACTAGCAGAAACTACTGGCTCTGGGCACCGTAGTGACTCTCTAGTACTGGAATGGTGGACTTTTTCTAGAGAGTTGCTAATAATTATCAAACGACCCTATCACCATTGGCCGCTTTAAGAACTGCCGTATTTTGCTAAAAACTGGAGCATGCATATTTATTATTGGTATGATATAGCGTACAAAGTCTGTTCTGTTTTGTGGTGGTTGTAGCAAAGGTCAAGCTTCTGCCAGTATTAGCTCGAGGATTTTGTTGTTTGGAATAGTATTGTGGATGTGAAGCTTGGGGAGAGAAGCGACGAAAACCCCAATTCCTTTCCGATAATAACTCTTCGGGCTCTTCACGCAGCGTTCCCCAAGCCCCTCAGAACCTTCTATCATGTCAAACCTGTCGGGAGCTTCGAGGAAGTGCTACTGTATCATCATTCACTCGAACAGCTCAAGGAGTTGTCAGTATGTTTTAAGCTTAAAATTAACATAGGTGGTTAGAATACGTTAAACGCACCCGGAAGTCGTGAGCCGTGGTGATTCAAGTCCGTGACCTTTCACATCTTGTATATATTGGGCTTGAGTCGGATCTGCTTCTCCGGGGTTGGATCTTGAGAGCACACATTCTGGTTTCACAGGCTGGTTGGCGGTCCCCATCTACAGGAAGATCATGGGGTGATCCCATTGGAGTATGTCAAGTTAGGATATACCGATGGGATTGTCGCCAGGTTTAGTGCCCGAGGGGACTGGTTTCAAGCGATGTGTAATAGTGGGCCAACTATGATACATAAGCTGTATTTAGTTCTACTTGAGTTTCTTTTCTCTACTTCGAATAATGAACATACTCTTTTGTTTCCTATTGCACTCTTTTCTGAGCCCTTCACTGCGGCCTCACATCGGTGCTCGCTCCACGGCCGCTTCTTCTTCATGGTGTGAGTTTCTGCCTGTGCCTTATCGATTCGCCATCACAAGAGAGCTAGAAGGAAACCATTTATGAATATTCTAACCCCGAGTGACCCTCAATGATTAATAATTTCCTTGAAGGAGAAATATTTAGCATTGTCAACTATCTCTGTGTTTAACTCAGGTTCCCTGTGTGCTGTCAGAGTAGCGCTTTAGAAGGATTCTCTCAATATATTTGCCATTTTTGCTCATTATTTGCTTGCCTTCAAATGTGCTCCACCAATTACATTCCTTCGCTCTACACGCGCTCCCTTTGACTATCATCTTACTTCTACCATGATTATTTTTCATGTAGTCATGGCAGGGCAGGAGAGACTTAAAGATAGCTAGACTCGAGTGAAGAATATAAATAAACTACCTATAAGCTGAGCTGCTTCCGAAGCCACCTCTCGGGGTATGCAGAGGAGACTTCTTCACTATCGGCGCAGTGGCTAGTAAAGACTGCCTGTTTTCTGCTCTTTATTTCTCTAACATTAGAGCATTTACTTGAGAGCAGCCCCTACTTGAAACAAATTTGAAGAGGGGCCCCCATAGTGTCACAATTTTCTTCAGCATGGATAAAAAATATTCGGCAAGCTTGAAATACCTTTGTTTCAAAGCGTGTAGAAATCGCACATTGTTGAAACCTTTCATTGTAGGAAGAGGATGAAGGTAGGGTATCTGAAACGATTCTAGCTATATAAGGGTCCCCGTTCCCCCCCAGATATCCATCTCGCCATCTATCCCCCATGTTCTCGTTACTTTTCCACTCTCTCACAAACTGCTTGGAAAAGGTAAGCAACTTTCTTATAACCCCTGAGGCCCGTCTGCTATTCCCATCCGCTCTTGTTTCTATATCTCCTACCCCGGCCCTCCTCTTTCCTTTCCTTAGCTACCCTAGTTATGTCCTAGGCTAGCTTCTCTTATGACCGTTCATCCCACTATATCCACACATTGCCCCCATCAAATAACTCCCCTGGAAACTTCATCTTTCCCACCTCATCTCTTTCTCCATTCATAGCGCCAGAACGAAATAATACTGACATTGATTCCAGCATATAACATTCACTACTACACCGGGTGCACCCCAACCACAACACCGGCAGCTGGCCTACCACAGAGCCAAGGCTAAACATCCAATTCATCCTACCACATTTCACCTCCCACTGTAAAACTACCCCGACAGCTTCAATGATACAGACCCACCATTGCCGCAAGTGCTACAAGGTGTCTAGCTCTAGGTGCGTCAAAAAGTGTGGTCTCCAAATCTGCCATCTTCATCCCAACCATGCTTTCAGTGCGAATTCTACTTGCCGGGCATGTCCAGATCCCAAGGATTTGGTTATAAGGCGAGGATGGGAGATCGCAAAAGAGAGCAAAAAGACAGATGTGCTCCCGGAGGAGAGGATCCGATCCAAAGAGCAGGCACGAGCGTGGAGGCTCATGGAGCAGCAGAAGGCTCAGAGAGGAAGGAGCGAGAAATCGAGGCGGGTTTCTCAGAAAAAACCGGTCGAGAATAGCGTTGTCGGATATGCTGTTAAGGGAAAGCGCTGGGGGAGACGCGGGGCATAAGCTGGGGTTTCATTATTATTATAATTTTTGGGTTGGTGTTTTTAAAACACGTTATTTTGGTGGGTTTGGTACGATACTTGGTCTATCTTTTGATATTTTACCTTTCCACTTAACTATTAGCTCTCCTCCCAATTCAATTTAGGTTGCCTTTTTTGGGTTTCTTTTTCTTCGCTACTTTTATAGTCACTCTTTTCAATTTTCTTTTGTTTTTCCTTATACCTGATGGTATAATAATCCCAGTAGTATAATAGAACGTTGTGTTAGCAACATCGAGGAACGCAAGTAACAGGAAGTGCATATAGTATGGAGGAGCATTGAAGTGTGGACGTGTGTGGGAAAACTAGGGCATGAGTCGATGTATAGGGCCATACATGTAGAAGTTTCACTACTTAAGTGGTCGTTAGCTAGCAACCTCCAATAGACAAGCACGCACACCTCGACATCTCCTCTAGTCAATGCGCCTGCGCGATCGTACCACCCCCATCAATACTTCAGCTTAGTTTCCACCTAGACATGTTGCTGAGGCTTCCCACGAAGAGCAATTGATTTTCTCGAATTTTGTCTTGATGAATGTTTCTTTATATCTTTGTCTTCTTCCTTAATCTAAATAGGGTAGTTCTCTAGCCCTATGGCATCCCCCATTCTTTAAGCTACTGCTCACCCGATGCTATATCAAACCTCCTTTGGTGATATATTAGTAGTTGCGGGATGATGCTTAACTGAGCTATTGAGAAGAGCGCTAACAAATAAAACTCTGAATATTATTTCACACTATAGCCGGGGAATTCTGGGGACGGGGATGGGTAAATTACCATAGTACTACCGGTAGTTAACAGGTGCTGTTTGGTAAGAAGATATGAACCAAAACACACCAGAATTGGAGTCATTTGATCCGGCAAAATTTGACGACTTTTATTGAAAAAAATTGCGAGAGAGCAAAAAATAGATTGCTCTGAGGTGGAAATTATCAAAAAATGTGCTCTGTATTTAAGGTACTTAGACATTTTCCAAAGTTTCGTTGAAGCTTATCATAACCGAATCCGTTGGATAGTGGTCAAGAAAACCCTCACTATTGGTGTGTTTTTGCCTGTGTTTCCCTGCTGAACATCCTGTTTTGCAGCCAGCAGCTAAGCCCCGAGTGACCTATTGTGATCTCAAAGCTTCCTCCCAATCACGCTTCCCCTACGCGTAGAGGCTTGACTTGAGCATGCCGCAGCTAAATCTTTCCTTCATTCAATCCTATCGTACATTTTGATTAAGCTTAACCTTCCTGGTATATATCCCGGAAACATAATGAAGTAACTCTACTCTTACTCACATCCCCACTCGGAGGTTTCAAGGGCGCACTTTGTGGGCACCCGGCGGGCTGCACGCACAGAGTGCTTTTGCGGCGCAGGCTTTAATGTGTTGGTGGCGAAGTGATTTGTTCGGATGATATACTGAAGTTTGCATGAAAAGGGGTTGAGTGCTCTCCTAAAGTATAGCCTAACAATTGATTGTAATGATACTGTGGCTGACAGGAACGGAACGCTGTTTTCTTCTTTTTTTCCCATTCCCTACTAGCTGGCCCCGGAAGCAGTAGGTTAGGAAGACTTTCTTGTTGTTGGTGCTCAGAGTATTTACAAGAACTAGGTTTTTTCGCTGTTCGAATTGATATCTTCATTCTTGAGTAGCTATCTGTTCCTTAAAAGATGAGAAAAAAGAAAGTAAATTGTGTGATTCTCACAGGCTAATTTGTGTAATATTGTGTTCCTTCCTCTCGCGCCTTCTGTCTTCTGCTTGAAATACAGTATCTGGAAGGGTGCGCTGGCTGTACTTTAGTAGCTGTAGCACCCGATAGCGAAGTGCGGGTTCTTACTGTACTTTTAGTGCCACCAACAATTCAATCAAATGGCAACGTGTAGAAGGACTGGTCATTTCGTGGCGAGTAATTGGTGAGCAAGAGAGCGATCAAGTTTGGGGGGAAAACAGTGGTGTAAGAGAATTAATGCATGTCTCGTCTGCAAGGACGGTAGGCTGCGCAAAAAAAAGAAAAGAAAAAGCGCTGTTTTAAACGGCACTCTCGGCTATAGAATATTTTTTTCACCTCACTCGTCCCTTTCCCCCTGCTGGTTCAATGGCAGTTTTCGAAAGGAGCCTGGATTGGCAGTGGTGAAGAGAGTTGGAAAAGGGCACTGTACTAGTATGTGTCGAGAGTGTAAACACGATCAACGGTGTTATTATCACTTGAATAGGTATTGCGCCTGCCACGCAACACGGCCTAGACTCTTTGTCTCTAAGAGTATCGGTCTTCGATAGGTATACCGTGTCGTAGCTAAACGCGCCTTTGGATGGCCAAACGACTATGGTTGGTGAATACGTTTAGATGTCGGCACGAACGGCGGCAAAGAGAGACTTACATTTAGTCCCCATGTGAAGAGTAACAACCCCACCCAAGTCCACCCAAGTCCAAATTCAAATCTGATCTGTCGTCCTTCTCATCTCATACTATTATATCTTTAGGTATATAGGGTTTTGTAAACAAACATGCCCCGTAATCGTCTTCCTTTTTCACGCCTTTCCTAGAATTCACTACTTTCTCCTATCCTCTCGGTTCTAGATATGGCTCTTTCTGCTCTAGGAAAATCTGCTATACTTGTTCACCAGAAACCTCAAGTTTCGCCCTGGCACTTGCATCGAAAATGAGGCACCACTGGGTAGAGCATGATTTGCCAAGAGTTGGTGATAAATTGTGACTGACTGTCAAATCGAAGGACAGCCCAAGGCTTAGTAGGCAATGAGTAGACAACCCATAAAGGTTAGGAGGGAAAAATCCATAACTCTTTTTAAAAAATCTTAGCCACCTGTTTACGTGCCTATCAGTACGATTTCCCCATTCGGCCCAAGGAATCGCATACGATAGGGCCTAAGGTTTCCAGCGAGGGCTCGGCAGTCGGGGTTCTTCAGTAGAGGAAATTGTTCCCAGACGTAATTTGTCGCTATTCTTATATGATAAGAACAAAAGCCGTGCTCAGGTGTGCCGCTGCTTACAGCGGGGAGGACTTGGTGATCAAGCAGGCGCCTGCGAGCTAGTCTATGATCAAACCTTAGGTGTCCCAGAAATACCCTCGGGGAACTTCCCGAAATCTCGGTCAATTATTCATATCCCTCTGTTTTGCGCATACAAAGCCCTTAGTATTGGGGACCAATAAGCGACTGGTTGCGGCTTCATTTTTGCCTTTCGGTAGGAACAGGGAGTCTGTGGAGTCTATAGAGTGGGGCGATCGGAGTTAGAAGTGAAGTTGATTGTGACCAATTAGATCGAGCCCCCTGTGTGCTACTTATGGACCGTTTTTAATGGGCAAACAATAACAACCGTCCGTCTGCAGACCCAAGACGGGAGTGAAGAAGCGGTAGCAAGTAAGTTGACAACACCTATGGCCCCCCCTGTCCCCCCCCAAAAACGCCCTCCCCCAACCTTACTGCGTTGTCAGCGAAGTCAAATTAGGCGAGTTTTATTCTTGACTAAACGACTAGAGGAGCTTTGCCCAAGTTCCTAGCAATCACCATTTCGGTTTTCGCTAGATACGAGGATTTATAAAAGGTCAATCCCGTCCGAAACTTCATTTATCCCATACGGCTCCGGCTCTCCGTCTCTCTATGCCTTTCCTGTATTCTTTATTCACTTTAACTTCCCCTTAGTAATGCTTGGTTTGAACTCAATTTTCAATACTCAACCTCCAATGCTTTACCACGTCGAACCTCAACCCTGCAATTCAAGGCAGGAACTTCAGGAGATTGAAGCAGATCCATCTGGAGACTACGGATCTGCGAGCAGCCCCCAAATATCTTATAGCCGAGGCCATCTCGGCCATCCCCTAATCGTGTTTCCGGGCTACCACCTCTTTGCATATGAACGGCCTCAAAACTTGGCACGTGACGGAGACGGGAGCAATTTTGCGGAGGCAGGATTCGGTATCGAGTACCGATCCCCATCGACA
This sequence comes from Tuber microsphaerosporum, assembly GCA_003521225.1. NCBI lineage: Eukaryota > Fungi > Ascomycota > Pezizomycetes > Pezizales > Tuberaceae > Tuber > Tuber microsphaerosporum. Next base: position 46,597 of record QOVD01009713.1, on the reverse strand, counting down.
CCGCCCCCCTATCTCGAGGAAGACTTGGGTTGGCAGCAGGAAGCCGACGCCCAACCTTTTTACGACCTCCCTGGGAAGCAAATATGGGATCGAGTGGGGCTAAGTCTCTATCCCCAAATTAGCCACTCCGATGAGAGCGATATCGCTAGCTCAGAGCAGAGTTCCCCCTCTATCCTTGAAGGCTACTGCCTTAGTGCCGCTGGCAGCCTACTCCAACCCCTCCACGAAGCCTCATACGACAACCTAGGCCTTGAATTGTACCAACCCACGCCTGGGAGCTTTCCTGACAGGAATTGGGGCACCCAACAGTCCAGCAGGTAGCTCTTCGCACTGACCCCAAACGTATACCTAGACCCACAAGATAACACCCTTACCACCATAGATACCACACGGAAAACAGCTCCTCTAGCATCCCGAGAGATACCCCTCCCACTCAGTTGCTCGCCAGTAGAGGTTCCAACTTCACCCTAGACTACTCCACCACCCATTCCAACTACCGGCCACTCCAGAACTATCGCTGTACTCAACATGGGGATCAACAAGATATCAAACCCTTAAAGAGCAGGCGCTCATCCAGGTGTGCAGAGTGTGATACACCTTTCGAACGTGCCGGGGATCTCCAAAGACATCTCGACACTGCAAAAGTGCATGGCCCAGCGAAGGGGCCTTCCTGTCCAATAGGGGGCTGCAAGTATCTTAACAAGAGGTTCACCAGAGTGGACAATTTCAAGGCACACCTTGTAAGGGGGCACGGGGTCGATATGGGGGAGGTTGCACGGCTCATTCGGAGGTGGAAGAAGGGGGGAAGACCAGACCGCTGCTCGCCTAAGACTACAGGGCGGGGTAACGGGAATTAGGCGAAGAGACGGCGAGAGGTTGATTGGGATCTTGGCCTTTGTTCCTGTCAGATTGGGGTTTCTGTTCGGAGGAATATTTCTAGCCTTGTTCAGTTTTTTGTGCTATCTGTTCCCGTTGTTCCACGTTTCTGGTTGGTGTGCTCGCGTGTGTATACCTTGTATATCTTATCTATTACCAATGAAAGCGTCGGATCTTGATCTCAAATTTTCCTTCCAATAGTTTATTTTTATGTGTTCAACCCGCCATCCGGTAATGGAACTGTACCTGCACCCCCGGTTTCCTTCCCTGAAAGGCTGCACCTCGTTTGGAGAACTATACCTCCTTGGTGACGTAACCACATCCTGTTGCCTCGTATTAATGTACGTGTACTGTACGGGTACAGTTAGGTGGGTTGGCGGACCTTTTTCTTTCCGCCTGAGCAGAATACTTTTCTTGTCGTATTTCGATCGATAACCCCTAATTTGCCGAATACATTCCTACACTCTTCTACGATAGTGTGTAGGCCGAAAGGTATTGTTGAGAAATGAATGCCCATCGACACAAAAGCTATTAAGAGAACGGCTGCGGTATGAGGGGTCTCTCCCAAGCACATAGCTAGTGTGCGCTGTTTCCCGCCGCACCCCTACGCCCACCCTCTCTTCAGCTTCACCACCGCCCTACTCTTTTGGCGAACCATCTTCCAAGCTGAGTACCATCATCTGATTGAAATGGCCGATTTAGAAGTCAGTGAATGAGAAAGGGCGATAAATTCGCTCAATGTAAGACAGGGGCTAGGCTACTGTGGCCCGTGAGGATATTAAGCGAAGTGTGGAATAAAGCCTAGTGATCTACTTCGTTCGGTGTAACCCCCAAATATAGAGCAAAGGGAGGAGGAGAGAACATTATCACAACCTATCACTCGCGCTAAATTCTTCTTTTTCGATGGCACATCTGGGAGACTGGAGCCAAAGATCTGCTTACCACCAGAAATCCTTGGAAATTCAGGTCGCTTGTTTCCCTCAAGGGTTCGCAGTTCCCAATTTCCCTAAATCCCGTGAAGTACTGGCTTGATTTTAACCACTGTTCACTAGGGGGCTCTGTCGCAAGGCTTGGCCGTTCCTTGATAACGAGACTTCAGAGCTGCGCACTCTAGGCAGCCCATAGTATTAATATTTGAATATCAACATGCCTCCAATCTTCTGAACATACCGATTAATTAAGCTTACCAATAATCGGAAGCAATGAGGGCGCCACGTCGGGTGGTGCACCGACAAGACACACGGCTGGTCCCCCTTAATTTAGTACTCTCCCCGACACTCCACCCATAGTTACAGGCCGCAACGAAACCCCCATAGAGGTGACTCGTCACTCCATCTCCCAACATCAAGATAGTAATAATACCACTAGCCAGGTTTAATATGGCATTGGGGGATCTAGCCTTTTTTTCCCCCCCGCCCTCCGGAAATTCGTGATTCCGGGTGCGCAGGTCCAACACCCAATTTTTCCTCATTCTACCCTGGGCGGGGGGATCGCTTCCTGTTGTCTAACTAGTCGGGGAGTGTCCGGCTTCATTCTCGAGATACGGGTAGCACCAGTACCACAAAACTGCACTGGTTCAGCCTCGTTTCCAATTCGGGAGGTGCCGGGCTGCGCGGAAGAAAAGATGTTGTTTTATCAAATGCCTAAGGAATTGTCGACTTTTCTAACGATCGGCTATCGGTAACTAAGCCCGCGTCCTCAGGGATGATCTTCTCAGGGACTGGCGTCTTCAGCGGCGCTCGGGTTGTTGCGTTCGTTAATCACCAGGTTGGCCTACTATCGCGAATATCATTGAGGGTATCTCAACACATGAACTAACAGGCCTTTAGGTGACCATCAGAAGACCTTCTATGCCATACTAATATAAGCGCAAGTGGTGCTCGACCGTTACTTGCATCCGGGGTAAAAACGGGCGCGGCGAGCTCTTTTCGGAGTATTGCACGTCTAATCTATCTTGGAGCTACTAACCCCCAGGACGCTAGGAAGGAGCGTTGTCTACCTAGAAAAAATATAATCAGTAGACCCCTCAGAGGAGTGCCGCAGAAACCAGAATAATTAGGCTTTGCGCCAGGACGTCTACTATACTCGTACATCTCGTGCTCTGTCAAAAGAAACCCTAACCCTACTCGTGTACCAAAGCCGAATTTTAGGTGAGGCGATACCGGTAGCGCGATTTAAACCCTAAGTGGCCGCAAGTAGATAGATAGCTGCCCACATATATCAGCATCACATATGATACACCCGACCATGGCCGTTTGCCTTCTAACCTAGCAGGAAGGAGAGATGACTGATCGCCGTATATTGAACAGACATCTTCACGAAATGTCTCTACATCACTTTGGGTTCGAATAGTATGTTTACATAACGTACGATAGGATACAATACGGTGCTGTAACTTACGATAAACTTGCTGGACTCCGTTGGCCAGGCCAGCATAAAAACACCTGGGATCTTAATGCAGACTTCCATCTTGAACTGCTAGGCTATCAAAAAGGTGGCTCGTCAGCCCCTTTTCTGACGCCCAGCTGCTCCACTAAGGCGAAAGTTCAATTCAAAACTTTACCTACTCACATTGGTAATAGAGAATTCTTAGCAGCTAGACTATTAGAATTGGCTAAAAACTATCTTCCTTCTTTAAACCTCGAGGTGATATTGTCCATGCAAGGGATATTCAAAGGTAATAATGTATCAAGAGCTGTAAACGTTGTATCCTCACGATGTCGATATCTGGCTTGGCCGGTGTCCCTCAATCGACGAAGAAAATTGCACCCTCTCTTACGACTGCCTCAATGATTCTCCTACTCGTATCCTGTATCCCTCACAGTGCCACCAGAACACGAATATATTAGTATATAGACTCTCTCCCCCTACTCACCTAGTACCTAAGCCAGCAAAAAAGTAGTTTATTGGTCATTTTTAATGCTCAACCACCTCCGCTCGGCTTGGAGCTGAGCTCCCTTCTTAGAGGGGCTATCGCTCACCGCCCCAGTAGTGTTTATATATAGCGGGCTAATTATTGGACCTAGAGAGAGAATACCCTCTCAGATTTTTCTTCCTTGGTGTTAATACTGCCAAATGGTGTTAATCACAATATCCGGAGGTTTGCTACCTTTGTCGAGTAGGGGGGCAGATGGGGCTGTTTTCCCTTTGTCGTGGTATTAGAGAAGATTTGGGGTTGATATTGCGGTATTTGTGCCTCTTTTGTGCGTGGTAGTGGAAACTAGACGAGTGATCCCCGGTGGAGGAGAGGTCTCTTTTGACCCCAGTAATTTACGGTAATAATGCCGATAGTGCATCGGAACTAGTGGGGGAGCATATATAGCTCTAAGCCTAACGCACACTTTTAATTTTTTTTTAATTTTTCAATTCCCCTACTCTCGATTCCGAGCTATCATGTTCGGAGGTATCATAGCCTTCATTTTTCCCAGCTTGAGCAGTCCAAAACTCTGAGCTCATTTGGGAAAGATGAGTGTCAACTTCTTGGCCAGCGCCTGTGGAACGTGTTTCGCAAAAAAAAAGAAAAAAAAAGGCTCAGGCGCCAAGCCGAACCCAAATAAAAAGGCAACAAATCTCATAACCCAGTCAGATTGTCAGATTATACACGCATATGCAACAGGCCATAGGGCTTACGCGCCTTGGCAAACACCCCGAAATATTCGGCAACTTGCCAGTGCCTCCATGCCCTCCGCAAAAACTGCCGGAAAGGAAACCACTTCTGAAATCGTACAAACAAACAACGAATATGCCTCCCCGGCGAGCTTCGAGACCTACTTCTCCGACATTGCGTTCCTCGTCTTCATCCGTTGAGAGCGAGAGCTATGAGCTTTCTAAGAGGACGCCAGCTCCCCCGGAGGAATTTGCCCTAGACGATGACGAAGAGGAAGATATAGAGGCTTCGTCGCCTTCGCATGGGCTGCTGGACGATCGGGGCAGGAATTACACTACGGCTGTATCCTCGCGCTGGCTAAAGTGGAGGGTATATTTATCGTCCTTGAGGTTATGTTGTCGGCGGTCTGGGAGTCTACGGAGAAGGTGTTGTCAGGTTTCCACGGTGCTACTTTCGGCGCTGGGGCTATTACTGGTTTTCACGTTCGTTTTCAATCCCTCGTACACGAAAACCCAGTATCCGGAGAATTACGCTGTTGTTGCAAACGCTGTGCGGAAGGGTGGCGGGGTGAACCCTCAAGAGTTTTGGCGGGGGAAAGGTGGGAAGAAGGCCACAGAGTCGGGGCGGGGAAATCCTGCTGGGGAGAAAGTTTTCATCGCGGCGAATATAATTGATGCGGATTTGATTAACGGGGCTTGGGGAAATGCTGTTATGGAACTCATGGATTTGATTGGAGGGGAGAATGTATTTTTGAGTTTGTACCTTCCTATCCCCCTGATCTTGGGGGCGCTTGAGTGTGCAGTCTATTGACTTCGTTTCGGAAAGGTATTTTCGAGAATGATTCCGGTTCGGAGACTAAAGCTGCCCTTGAGGATCTGGATAAGCTCATTGCCGAAAATATTCCTAAAGCCGGCCGATCGATTGTCTCCACTACACTGCCATTGGCTGCTATTCCGAGAGTTAAGCTTCCCAATGGCAAAACCTACATCAAGCGAATAACATATCTCGCCGAAGTCCGCAATCGTGCATTACTGCCGCTGCTCGGTTACATTCCCTCTCTTGGGCGTTGGGGTATCACTGGACCGCCCAAGATACCCAAGGCTCACAAACCGGTGCCTGGCGAAAATGAGAGTACAGAATGGGAACAGGTGCCGGAGAATATCGATCCTAAGGATGCCCCTGAGCTCCCGGGGCAGGGGCAATGGGTGAAGGATCCGGAGAAGTACAACAAAGTTCTATTTCTGAATGACGTCGTATTTGATCCTGTTCAAGCACTCCATCTACTATTTTCCACCAATCAAGGGAAGTACGAAACTGCGTGCGGAATGGACTTCATAAATCCCTTCAAGTATTAAACCCCGTTTGTCCATTAACTACACTTTAATTTACACTTTGTAGGTACTATGATACTTTTGCTACCCGTGATATTGACGGGTACAATTTGGGCGTACCATTCTACCCTTATTTCGCCCCCGGCAAGAGCAGAAACGCCTTGCAAGCTGCCACCGACGCCGTACCCGTATTGAGCTGCTGGGGCGGTATTGTAGCCTTCAAAGCGGAAGTGTTCACGAAGAAAGACCCAGTACTATTCCGTTCCTCCAAGGAACCCTACTGGGACGCCTCCGAGTGCTGCCTCATCCATGCTGATATTCACGCACTTAATGCAACATATATGAACCCGTACATCCGGGTGACATATGACTCAAGCACCTTTGGTTGGTTGCCTATGGTTAAGCGGATAGAAAAGCTATTTGCGGGACCACATTGGCTAATCGGAAAGCTAATTGGAATGCCCTGGTCAGGAGAACGACGAAAAGATGTTGATGACGGTGGGTACTGTGGGAGCTGGAAGTTGCTTGTCATGAAAGAAGGGGAGGAAGGTAGGGGTTGGAAAAATCTGCCGGTACCGGAGAATAAAAGAAACCAGAATTCGGGTTAAGGAAGGTGTTTAGCGTTTGGATTTCGGGTTGGGTTTGGATACCATAGGGAGCCGTCAATGCAAGGCGGCAGACACCATCGTGGGGTTAGAATTTGATGGTTGGCTTTGACGTGATTGGCGATATTTTCTTTCGCCGTGACGCGGTTGTATAGGAGACTTCCAACAAAAGCGCTCTGCGCATAGTCTTTCTTGTCAACGACAACACCTACTGTAAGTTCTTAAAATGAAGATAAACGTGCTAAGACTTCGGGACCTCCTTCAGCGGCGTGTGAGGAAAACACCGCAAGCTCAGCCCCCAGTTGAGACAGAGCAAACAGAATGTACACAGCGCCTTACTAAGAGAGGCAAGTACAACATTTTACACATTAGTCTTCTATTCGAGCCTTTACGACATCGCACCTATTTCCCACCTATTAATATATCCTCACCCAAGATTCCTTTCGTTCCCACCAAGCTCACAGACCCGGCATGCGTAGAGTAATGACTCAACGAACTTACCAGAATGTAAGCAAGGATCTCTGCTAGTGGCCTTAGATTGTTCACACTTGCTGTACATATGCTAAAACCTGTGTTGGCTTTCCAAGGGGACATCCAGAGTGCATTGCCTATTCCGCGTTTCGCGATCTTAGGGGGTGCCTTAGCTTGGCATTGCTTGCATGTTCTAATTCAACTCCCGGATTGTTCAGTTGACCAGGCCTAAGAACGGAGGGGGTCTCTGCTGTCTACGCCGGAGGAAGCCTGAGGGTATTAGGGAGCGAATAGGGATGATCGTTGCAGACTAGAAATAATGAATACGGTACAATATCGTGCAGTAGGATAGACCTTACCTGATCTGCAGGCAAGAGGCGCTTTCGGCAAACGGTGAATTATTAGGCCTACCATCGACACCCCTTGTGATTGGCGTTTGCGTTTAGGTGCAACTTAGGTTACCCGCATAATGTGAACCCGAATCCGGACTCATACCGACTTCTGCAAGACCAACCGCACTTTTTCCCGCCACTTGGGATCGAATGTTGGATTTGTGGGATTGTGCAGCGCACCTAGCTTTGTGTCTAAAAGTCGAACTCTCGAGAGCAGCGGTGCACTTTCTTTTTCCTTTTCCCCCCTGCTTCCAACTTCCATAAGTTGCTCGAGTAGATGATAGCGCTATAAATCTTGCAGCTACGGTATAACGTTACGAGTAAAAAGATCATCGGATGCGGTGATAAATTTAGATTAGGCCCGATAGTTGGATGTTTCAAGAAAATTTCCCACGTTGGCGCATGAGCCCTTCTCATATGACGTAAAATGGACTTTTAAGAGGGAAAAAATGGCTAATTCCGGGTGCTAATCAGTATATAATCCTCCTACTACCCCCCCAGCTTACCGGTCCTTCTACATACAAGGGCATCGAGATGGCCACCAAACTACCGGTATCTACAGCAGCAATTGCCACCTTTTTCAAAGGCTACAATTCCGCGCACTACACTTACGACCCTACACTTGCGGCCGGTGATGAGTTCTCACGACTGGAGCAAGAACAGCAGTGGGAGCCCGAGGAAGTGCAGGAGCATCGCAAACTTCTCGATCGTGCCGTCCACTTGGCACATTTCTTCTGGAAGCATGAATGGGGAGGCTATATCTTCCGAGAGGGCGCGGAGTATGATTCCGAATTCTGGCGACTATGTCAGAAGAAGAGGTGGGATAAGGACCGGATTGGCAGGGCTGAGGCCGAATTTCTAAAGATTAGTAGTGGTTCGACGGAATCTCTCATGGCTGCCAGGGACCGGATGCCCGAGGAGACCGCACCGGAAGAGGAAGCTGAAACGACAGCTGTGGAGGAAGCTGAGGCGACGTCGGAGCAGGAACTAGAGACAACATCCTCAGAGCAAGAAGAGGACGCCGAAACAGTACGCCCGGAAGATCCCGAAGCCCCCGAAGTACAAGGTGCCATCGCTAGGTTTTTCACCCTTTGCAACTGCGCCGATTATACCTACTCCGGCGAAGCCCCTAGAATCGAATTCCGGAAGCTAACCGAGGCCAAAAAGCGAGCTTGGAAAGCCCTTGATCCGCGCGGGACGTGGCACAAGGATTTCTGGGAAACGGAGGAGTTCAGAACCCTAAAGAGGGATTACCACGAAGCGGTAGAAGAGCATTTCGACGGGCTGCTAGATATGAGGGCCGGAGATGTGGGTGGGTACAAGATGAAGCCGTGGGAGTCCATAGTGGAGTTATTCCGGTTGGGAGATGTTCCTATTTCAAAGAGCAAGGCTACAAAGGTACTAAATACCACTCACTCCCCTCTCATTATGGGACCTCCGTTATGTGTGTGCACATCAGCTAACACCTGCTTTAAAGCTCATTAAACGAATATACATAAACATTTATGACTTCATAGAGTTTCTAGAAGAGCCCTATGACAGCTCAACAGTAGAAGGGTGCGCCGCTGGGGATGAGGAATATGAGAGAGCGTCTATGCTCTGCCACCCCAACCGTGCAGATCTTGCGCACTACTCGCGGGAAAACGACAAGTTGTACTCGCTGGAAGCAGCGAAGGCAGACGGGACATTGAGGTTGCTATTGCAGCACCTATAAGGAGAAAATCCTGATGTGGGTGGGTTTGGGGAAGCGCAGGGGGAGGTATTGTGAGTTTCTTTTCTGGGTCGGCAGAGCGCGTAGTGCTTGGTTAGAAGTCGTGGCTTGATGTAGGATTGTTAGGGGGGCGGGGGGCGGTTGTGCGAATAACTCTAAATAACTCTTTGTATTCGTCTCCCGAAGGGTCTCGAGATTCTTGAGTTGCGGGAGCGGCTGCCCTCTTGGCGTCTTGGGGGGGATTTTTCCCGTCTTGGTACTGGTTGCGACACTTATTTTATTGAATTTGTATTATGGTCAGCCATGTTTTTAAATTTCCTGCGATGCTTTTATTGTTTGCTCTTGCTGTTTGTCTTGATACTTGTATCGTGGTTTCTTTGGGCTAAGCCTTGTGTTAAGTCCAGGCATGTATCCGTTTTTATGCCAAGACCCTCGTAACTCGAGGATCTCGCGACCCTTTCGGGAGACTGTATAGGCGAAAGAATGTTAAGGATCCAGAGGGGGGGGAGAATTTGTTGAAAACCTAGGAGAAATATCGACAAGCAAAGAGGAATATTGCGATGGAAGAATTGCTTAATTAACTATGGTGCTCGGGGGCGTTGCTATATACCCGAGTACCCCTATTGTAGCTGTCCGTATCCAGACTCCCACAGACCTCTCAACGCTAGTTGACTAGCTCGCCTGCCAAGCATCATGAACTCCACGATACTTGCATGGATACAGTATGATATCCGCATACCGTAAAAACTCTTGAAATTCGCTATCTCAGGCAGCCCTGCAATCAGCCGATCAGCCCACGATAGGTTTAGTATGACAGGTTAACAGAATTGCGAATACCAGTTAACGAGATCCAACACGTCCAGTAGGCCGATCTTATACCGTGTTGAGAAAACGCTAATCCCTCTCAGGCGCTGTTGACTCAAAATCCGGAGATTACAGTGCTGCCGGAGATAGCGAATTTCAAGAGTCCCTACGGTACCGGTATTCCAACAGAATTCCCTGTCAGAGCGCCGAGTGACCTACCATGATCCTCTAATCCCATTATGATACTTCCCCTTCAAGCCTCTCTCCTATCACGCGAAGGTAGGGTTTCCCATATTATAACCAACTAAACCTTAACCATCCCAATATGCTACCTCCCCCTTGCCAGAAAAATATCAGCAGCTTGACCGTACAGCAGCTTTCTATCACCCGCATCTCACCTCCGAAAAGAAAAGAAGAAAAAAGAAAGAAAAAAATCCCAAAACGGCACTTTCCTGCGGCTCTCCTACGGTGCACTTAAGTCACTTGCATCTAGCGATAGTATCCCAAAACACGGCCATAATTACACAACTACTCCTAGACCTCCCCCCCCTCACCACCGCTCTACCCGTATCTTTAATACCGCAGCCTCATACCCAACACACTATAAATCCAGCGAGCCGGCGTCCTAAGGCTTAGCCCGCGAAATAAACTCTAGCCGTACTATACTCAGCCCTCGCCACAAAAATCCCAACTGCTAAAAATCCTCTTGCGTGATACTTCGCGGATCCAAATATTCCCATCAACGAAGATATAATATCAGTCCAAGATTTTTAAGCTCCAACTCCTTCCCCCACCCCCCTGGAAAAAAGAAAAGAAGAAGAAAACCTCGCACTACCTACAGTACATACCAAAGATATTGACTGCGCAGTCCCTATCTCAGCTCTCACGAGAATAAAATGCCCTCCCCAGTTTTATGACTCTGTGAACCCACAAAACCCCCGGAAAACTTACTGATCTATGATAAGAGTCCTTCGTGGTAGGACATATATCGTCACTCGCGTATAATCTCGATTAGTTAGGGTGTCAGGTTAAGTTAAGAAAAATAGATCCTTAAGGTAGGGTATCATAGGGAGGTCACTAATGAATGAATGAAGGCTAGGTTTGAGATATCGTTTCAATTGGGTACAGGCTTTTGGTACTAGCATTAGCGCAAAGCTGCGCGCTTGCTTGTACATAGAGAGCCGGGAGGGTGAACGCTGGGATTACAGGTTTTTGGGGATGATGGGGCGATTTGGGGGCCGGCTGGGGAGGACTGGGCGATGGAATATTGTGTAGGCCCGCTATTGTGGGCCTTTGGGGAAGGTCGTGGGATTGTAGGGACAAATCTGGGATGCTTTTAAGCCCATTTCCTAGGTTTGTTGCTGAGGGGGATTTACTTGCCTCTGTCGAAACTCTGATGGATTTGGTGGGGGCGATGGTAAGTTGGAGGAAAGCACTGTGCTAGTACGCTATACGGAGTTATTGCATTGGCTTGTTACTTGCGGCAGTTGCTGTATCTTTTATAGTGGCGGGTAAAGAGGACTGTGGTAAGGCTCCAATTATTGCATTGCGCCAGGTATCACAACACTAGAAGATCTTTGTCACACCAAGTGCACCGTGCCCTAGTTTTGCATAGCGAATCTTTTGAGTGCGTGTCCACAAAAAAGCCCCTAAAAGAATTCTAGTGAACGAACGACAAAAGAGAAAACCCAGCAAATAAAACGCAGCTCCCACACACTCTAAAGAATATAATCTTCTTCAGAAGAGAATTTTCCCAGAAGAAGTATACAGGCTATCAGAACGTGGAACCTTAGTTTCCAGGCCACATTGCCGACGAGATAGACTGGCCCTTAATTTCCACCCCCCCAATGACCAATGCAGCCTCAAAATGTTGCCTCATCAACTTTCCCCCCGCCGTCTTTGCAAGCATAATTGCAACCCGTGTTATGGAGGAGATCCTTCGACCATCAAGATCATGCATAGCTAGGTCATAAAAATCCCCATCTGACATCTCTACTTCCTCGGACGGAAACTCCCTTACCGAGTTCTGCCAGACTTCTCGCCGCTCATCCAGCCCGAGGTAAGAGTAGTGGATTACGATATGGGCTCTTGAAAATATGGCGCTGTCAATCGTTTGCCGGTTCAGGCGGTTGGTGGTGATGAAAAGAACACCTTGAAAATATTCCAAACTGCGGTGGAATGCTTTGATTCTAGTTAGCAAGGGCAGGAAAAGGGCAAGCATTTAAGGAAGATTTGTGATTACACGAGGTCAGATTGTCTCTAGAAATACCCTTTCCATAACGTGATTGGAGAAAAAGATCTGCCTCCTCGATCAATGTTATAGCCTTCCACCTGAAAGACAAGCTAAGGACATCTCCGAGCTTTGTGTTCACCTCTTCTGGGGTAGACCCTAGCTCTCCACCGGTGAGGACGTAAAGTGGCCGCTTTAGGTGCTCCGCAATTGATTCCACTGTCAAAGTCTTCCCAGTGCCAGAACCCCCATGAAGAAGAACGACAAACCCCTTTCCCTTATTCCCCAACATCTCCGTAGACGCACCGCTACTAAAGAACAGCGGTGACCGCAAAAGATCCAGGATCGCCTTTCTCACAGATTCGTTCATAACGATTGCCTCCATCGGATCTTCTTGCCAGCGGGTAGGGTTTAGCTTGTCCACGCGAATCTTCTCCCACACTTTTCTGGAAAGGACAAAGCCGTGGATTGTTGAGATACATAGTAATTTGTCTTCATCGTTAAGCTTACGAAGCTTGTGGTTAGAATCTGTAACTTCTCCCTGTAGGGAATCCGCACAAGTATCGCATGCACAGGCGCACTTTTTCGTCCCATATGAAACGTGTGTTGCCGAAGGCAGTTTGTGGTTTGGCCGCCTGTTGTAGGTCTTGGTGTCAACTACCACGCGACCGAGTTTCTATTGCCAAGTCAAAATCTACCAAGATTGGTCAGAAGAAAGAGGATATAATACCGGATGAGTAACAGTTTTCACACCCTGTAAATCAAAATACCAATCCCCCCTCCGCAGCAGCCTCCTTCTAAGCCCTTCGGAATTCTTATGAAATGATAACGGAATAACTGAGAGCGCTGATATTGATCGAGTAGTATCGAAACTATGAATCATATGACTAAACTGGACTCTATTGAACGATTTCCCATCATATACCACAGACTCGAACACGAGGCAAAATCCATTCTGCTGGTACTTCGTCCTGCAGAGGTAGAACAGCTCATCCGTCGAAGGGCGATAGACCAGATCTCCTGGTCTGAAAATCATCCATAGCCATTGGCATTTGATAAGGCCCCGACCAAAGAAAGTCTCTGTCTCCAATAGCTCGTTCCCCATACTATGCTGCATGTAGGCCAGCAGTAAGCCAATCTGAGACAGCGTATCCTCGAGCGCATCGGCGTTACTAGGTCTATATTCCGATAATTCCTTCCGATAATGATAGACTACCTCTGGTGTTCCCTCAATAATCATTAGATCCCCCATGTCAATCCTGTTCTCGATATAGTGAATCCGATTACGACCGAGTATATCTTGAAATGCTTTGATAAGATAGGGCGAGTAAATTTCCAATATTGAGCTCATTTGCTTCCCCTCTTCATTGAACCTCCGTTTAATAACCATACAATATTCGGAAAAGTTCTCTACCTTTGGTTTAACCGTCGCATGTGTGAACGAAACCGTGCTCTCGGTAACGCGTCGCTCTCCTCGCTTATTGAACCGAGTGTCAAGAGTCTTAACTTCATTTAGCATTCCTTTGCGTACGGGACGTGCAGTGGCAGCGGCGGTGGCCTCCGCAACCTCTTTGACTAATTCGGCCTGAGTTGGCCGATTTGGTTCCGGAGGTGACTCGGGATCGCTCTTGATAGTTCTGTGGGATTCCATGCTAGCTCGGCCCTCGCTCGCGTCGTGGATTGGGAACTTATCAGACAGTCGGTGTCGGAGGGTCGAAACCCTTTTGCGAAACCCGGGTTTGCCATCTGATTCCGAATCGCTAGAACTAGAACTGGAATCATGATGGGACTTAAATTTGTCCATCAAAGTCATTTTGGAAAACTATGAGTAGAAGAAGTCGAGATCTGGGAGGTTGTGGGATACTGCGGCGTAAGACGCCGACCCTCTTTAGCACGAGATAGGTCCCACTATATATCAATTCCAACCATTGCACAAGAGAAGCTAAGCACCTGCATAGCTCATTCGGCCTACGTACGAGTCGACCGCATTTGATTCCGCATTGGGAAGCTACCTGCGAACAAAAGTACCCTTGACGTGGACCCATCATGAAACACTAAACTGCGCGTGCTCCCCACAAGTCGCAGAGGAAATGTGGTTGCTGAATTGTGACTGGTCAGCCTTGCGAGCAATCTGTTGCGATATGCTCCATCTAGAAATGCTGCGGGTAAGAATCAGCCCAGGAGCTCGATGTTTTTGGTAGAAAAAGGAAAGAACCCCGCAGACGTAGAAATCTTCGTGCGATTTGCTGCCTGAAATAGCGGTACGCGAGTACTATTATATAAAAAAGAAAATTCTGTGCTAGTGTGGGGCAAGGTAAACCCGAGAATCGGGGGAAGGATGGGGTATCACACTCGTGCAAAAGGCACCAAGGCTAATCCGACGCCTCCAAACTCCAACCCCTGGGCAACCTCACGAAAGGATAAAGATAGGAGCATACGAGTATAATATGAAACACAATGAAATCATCGTAGTCCTTGCGTGGATCGCTGCTTGTGGGCATATAGTACCGGTATCTGTCTTCCCCCATGCATGCCCCGATTCCCCTTCGCAACGCGCAATACTCCTATGACAAAGGAAAGACATTTCTAGGGATCTACCATCGACCATAAATTACTAGTACTTTCCTCCATCAATTCTGACAGATCTAAGAATCGCTTGTATTGAAAACCTAGGTGCTGGGATTTTCTCAATATATACAGTGTATATTTTTGCTTCGGTTTTTTCAGTAATTTCCCTGTCAACGGGTTTCCCTGATGCATGCAGGCATGCATTCATTCAACCACAAAGTTCCCTATCTTGCAAGCCCCAGCACTATTAGCCCATGGAAACGCTTTGCTAACCTTTTCTTTCTACTAATTAGTAAGAAATAGGTTGTGATAGGTGCTTATGATGTCTCCAGAGACATATCCGAAAACAATTATCTACAAGGCTCTTGTTCCACTGCTCATAGGTGTTGTTCCTGAGTATCGGTACAGGGAAGGGCAGGAGAACTTTACGGACGCGGCTATAATGATCACGGATCAAGTGCACATTTTTTGGCTTCTATCTGTGTGTCAACCAGACGCACTCCTATGAGTGTCATTTGTGCTTGTACTGCACAGATTACCGGTACTCGAGTACGCACAAGTACAACTCGCATTTTGCGATTTCAGCACTTTCTTTCGACGGAAACTAGGCGCACCATTGACAGGAAGGCCAGAGGAGTCTCCCACGGCACCCTACTGCACGGTACTCGAGCAAAATCTCTCGTGATTCGCTACCGGATTACCAGCGGAAGTCACCGCATCAGCCCACAATAGCTTTTGTCTGACAAGTTGACGGGGTAACAATTAGCTAATAAGGTCCAACACGTCCAAAAGGCTTAGACTACAGGTGTGTCAGGAAAGCACTGATCCTTCTCAGGAGTTTTTTATCTCCGAATCCGGAAATCAGAAGCCTGCCGGAGATAGCGAGTCACAGTGCAAGAGTTCCCGCCTTAATATTATTATGTCAACTTTCCCTCAAGAACCAGGCTATCTCTGGCTGGAGAATAGGGCTTGCTACCGTAAGGAATCATTGTGTGAGATTCGATAAAGAAAATACAGTGTTGAGGGGAGGAGAGAACAGAGGCCTTGAATCTTGCTTCAAGGGGATGCTCAATAGCTGCGCTATGAAAGCAGGATTCTAGACTTGCGAAAGTCGGTCTATACAGTACTTGCATCGAGAGCCTAATTTTTAGATGGCCCGATTCCCTCCCATCACCGCCCCAGACCAGAATACTAGCCCACTAATACTATAATATTATTATCATCATAACAAGATAGTTAGCATTCTGGCTGTGTTAAAGCCTCAATCGGTAAATGGGCCGTTCATTCTCTGGGACTAGCCTTGAAAAGAAAAATCTGTGCTAATTCTAACCGATTGAAATACACTAGGAATCCATGAGATAGATGTTATGAAAGTTTGAAAAGAAGCGATTACAGCTCTTATACTGCACAGTATGATGCGATGAAACCAAATGAAAGAAAGAAATCTCATGAAAAACAATGCTCTCGCCATGCAGATAGATATAGAAAGGTAAAAGGTAAAAGAGGATAGAAACCGCTCGTCATTATTGTCAGTCTCTTATCAGACCTGATTTTGTGTCAGACTTCCGTTTGATTTACCGTAAAAACTGTACGATAATAATCGAACAATGTGCTATGTGGTTCAGAATTCCCTACTTTGGAAAAGGGACGAAAAACACTACAAAAAAAGAGCTCCTCAGCCCCTCTAAGACACATACAAAAGCAAAAAAACGCCAGACCTTACTAGAGGAGGCGAGTCCAATGACACAGCACACGCTCGATTATTACAGCTTTTGCGGTACTTTGTTGAGCATATAGGCCAACCTGGGCCTCACTCCTCCTCGTCATCCGCCTCATCTCCACCAACTATATCCCAAATCCCCCGTTTGATCCTAAATCTCCCCTCTTCACCTTCATCATCATCGTCATCGAGGTCAAATTCCTCATCTCCAAACCTCTGGCCACCCCTGACCCATGGTTTGAACACATTCGGATCGTCATCAGTATCATCATCGGAGGGATTAAACCGGCGAGGTAGATCATCTTCAGAGTCGTAGACGGGCTCTTCAGGATAGTCATTGGTATGAAAATCCTCAGCTACAGAAACTGATCAGTACATTTGATA
The DNA here is from genome assembly GCA_003521225.1 of Tuber microsphaerosporum. Taxonomy (NCBI): domain Eukaryota; kingdom Fungi; phylum Ascomycota; class Pezizomycetes; order Pezizales; family Tuberaceae; genus Tuber; species Tuber microsphaerosporum. The sequence continues at coordinate 29,898 of QOVD01009713.1, read as the reverse complement.
TATTATGTAGTGAAAGGAATTGAAGCAGGGGGGCGAACCGTTGCTATCCTCGTCGTCACTAGCCCAGACATCATCTTCACTACCTTCATCCGGATCCCCTTCATACCACCATTCTTCATCATCACTACCCTCAATCACTAACACGCCGCAGTTTCCTTCTTTCTTATCAATAGAGGCAGAAAGTTCCTCGCGGATATAGACATCATAAACGAAACCATCCTCTTCCTCCGGCGCCCCCCATGTTCCACCACCCACTCCTCCGCCGATCTTCGAGGTTGTAGTCTTTAGTTTTGCCAAAGAGGGGGGCGGCGGTAGATTACGGATACCATCGTTGGAAGATGAATTAAGGTGCTCGAGTACCATTGCGTGAAACGGAGCGATGAGAGGGTCGTTATCGTCCTCTTGTTCCTGAAAGTTGACCTCTTTTCCCTTGGCCATTTTCTCCTCTTCCGCTTCTCTCTTTTGTTCTTCCAGCTTCTTTTTCTCCTCTGGGTGGGTTCTAGGGCGCTTACGCTCCACTACTGGTCCAGGGGTTATCTCTGCGGCCGCAGTTTCTCCCGCCCTGCCAGTGTCGATATCGTCAGTCTCGGCCACCCGCGTAAAGATAGCACTCCGACGGGTTGCACTGGAATATGGATGATGGCTATGCTTAACACGAAGCCGCTTTGTAAGTTGATATCTCCGAACCGGTGTTATTTTCCTCTTAGTCCCAGACCTCTCCTCATCTTCATCGCCCAACCCTCTCTCCATCTCCCCATTCTTCCTTTTGACAGCTGGCGTCAACCCTCCAGCCCGTGGTGATTCGTTACCAAAGGTGTCATGTCGGAGCGGGTCATGTCGCTCAGGAGTTTGCACAGGGGACGAAGCAGGCGGACTATCCGGGGAAACCACAGTCTGAGACTCAAGAACACTCCCGCCGTTCGACGAAATTGCACTAAGCGGAACCGGTGCCTTAAGTAACGCGCTTTGAGAAGCCGTAACTGTAGCCGTATCTAGGACCAACTTCTCCCCCGACTGTGGCGTAGTAGCAGTAGAGGTATTCCTCGGTTTCAACGGTGTTAAAGGCAAAATGGCGCTGGGAGAACCAGGCGAAGGTAAGGACCCGGGCTCACTCGACAACGGCAACGTACTGCGAACCTGTGGAACTCCATAACGCCGAGGCGGGCTCGAGGTCCTGGGCTGGAATGGACGGGGTGTGGGATCAGTAGGAGACGTAACCGTGTGTGCAAGTCGAAAGACATAATCTGGCGAGTGTCCGGTTCTCTGACGCTTCTGGGGAGTGCGAGTGTTGCCGTCAATGTCTGTGTATTACAAAGTGAAAGAAAAAAAAACCAAACTATTTAGCTAAACTCATTAAAGCAGCACTCAGGGCATAGTAGTTGTGAGGAATACATACATAAGGCTTGAACAGGAGCTTCGTCACGAGGACGCTTGATTCGAATTGTTTGTGGTGGTAGAGACATTGTATCGTATTGGAAAGCTTCCCTGCCTTCCTTAAGAAGAGAAGAATCCACTAATCTCTTATTTACTTATCCACCAAAAGAGTATTCGCCAAAAGAGCTTTATTGTAGTCGATTAGAAGACAGGAGGAGGAGACCGTTGCAGGTAGGAGGTGCAGGGAAGGGAACGGAAGCATGTTGAAGCAAGATTCAGTGTTGATGACGTCTGACTCAGCCGCCACTCTGGCCTCAGGGACCAGGGGTCTGGAACGTTGGGTTACCCGGATGTGGATCAAAGCTTAATCCGACGGCACTGTGGGTTGGTTTTGGAGCGAAGGGGATTAAGAGCATAGTGTACTCGTATGAATTCAATCGGAATCATGGTTTCAGGCCGGGGAATTGCCGTGGGGGCCATGGCTATGGGTCAGAGCCCCAGACTCGGGAATTACAGCGCCTCACTATGGGGGCTCGGTTGTACCGAGATATCGTACTACGGATATCCGTCAGGCATAACCCGGATGTCGACTTTCCAAAAACTCCATTTCATCCCCGAAAACGCCATTTATGAAAAAGAGGCCAGACCCGAGTTTTCAAGTTCCGAGGTTGCGGAGGCGGTGTCTTCCCATGTCAATGGACATATCATCAACAACCACCACTGCTGGTATCATACATTGCGGAGGTCATGCACAATTTGACTATATTATGCGACTAAAATCTACTTTGCACGGTAGCACACCACTTTATCCATCACTCGGAATGCAGATTCAGATTATAAACCCACATAACTTAGGCTCCCCATATAATGCTCCTCTCGATGGGTGCTTCACCATCCTGTAGAGTTAGAGGTATGGTTACTTGCGGGTGTCCAGGCACGCCACCAACTGAGATAGCAGATAAAACTCAGAGGTTCACTCCGGAGCAGAAAGCAAATCCACAAATTCAAAACTCCGGGGCCCCTACCCTGTTCGTTTATCCCATCTGTTTGACCAAATTTGGGAATAGATATAATACAGGAAGAGTTGAAACTATGAAGTATCACTCACGCTGTCCCTAGCGGTCCCCTGGTGTCCTTCATCTCCCTTTGCCGTCCCTAGCATCTCCTGCAGTCCTACCCCTACCTCTGGAAAGTAATGTCTTACTCTATAGCCTAGTTTGTCGCCGCCGCCGCTTCCCCCTCTCACCCCCGCGCGGCCCTCTGCTGCGACCTAAACCACTGCTTCGTCGTAATTGTCTTATATACCCCACACGGGAACCCATAGTGGCATGCAAAGAGAGCGCTCGGATATTTCGCCACCGACGCTCCCCCAACTGAAGGGCCCTTCTTGGTTGTCTAACAGTTCTCGCCGCTGGAGCAGAGCTTGTATTATATGATAACTTTTTTCCTGGGCTTCCTACTCGTGCCCTATGCCTTACAACCCACCGGTCACCACGCCATCACTCGGGCGTCAGGCCCTCCCATGCCAGAAACCCCAACCTATAGTACTAATACTAATCTATCTATCAACCCTATGCTGACTCTTGGCATCGAGAAATTTTCTTATAAATACCCCCTCTGGGTACTTCTCTCCCACTTCTTTCCTTCCTCCTTTCCTTCCTTCCTCGAGCCACCCGGGCCATCCAACAGTCCCCAATACGCCAGCCCATTCATCCATCGAAGGAGAGGTGCCGCAAATTGGACGACCCGGAGATGCTCCCCTATCCGTGTCTCCGGCTCAAACACAATGATCAAAAAGAGTCACTAGGTTGAACCAGACTTATTATGCAACCCCTGAAGGTGGAACCCGGCGTGGGGAAACCTGTTGATGGGGAGAATATAGGTGACTCGACATTCATTTTGGGATCTCAGTAGGCTTTTTTTTTTAGTAGTTTAGTTTGTTTATGGTTTTTTGTTTCTTGATTGAACTAGTCTCGTGTATGATATATGCCGTAAAGAAAGACAGGAGGAATAATCAAAGAATCGTGCCACATCACCTAGAGTTTGTCCATTTGGACCTGTGGAGGTTGAGGTTTTAGAGGAATGGTGTGCTGGATGGCGACACTCTGTGGTGGTTATGATATTTTAAAATAGTTTTTTGGGGAGGAATTCGTGATGTCCCTGTGCCTTAAGTGGGCACAGAGTGATTTTCTAAGTATTATAATATGATATATCAAATGCCCCTCCCTCTTCCGGGGCTGCTACTACTATATATTGGTTAAATTATTAGGAAGGGAATCCCGGAAGCACAGGGAAATGGGTGGGTCTAAAATCAGTCCTAATTAGGAAAGCCCATTTGTGAGTACCTGCATAGAGAAGTGGGTTGTTTTTCCGGGTGAAGTATATAGATGAAGATGAGGACATTTGGCAAAAAAAAACACTCGAGCCTTCAAGGATTTCGTTTGCCTTGTTTCCTCCTGGAGTGAGATTTTTCGTTGCTCCCTAAAAATGTTATTTCGAATGCCAGTTCTACAGGAGCGAGCCCCAAGCAGTTGTAGGGTCTGGGAAGTGTGGCCGCCACCGCATCGTTGGGTTTATGAGCGACTCGGGTGGTGGTTATTCTGGTCCTTGAGTATTGTACGATACGTAGAGGTCTCGAGAGGGGTTATCTTACCATTTAGGTTGGTTGGTTAGTAGTGTGCAACCACCTTTAGGTACAGTAGTTTTGAATACAAGATGGAGGAATGTCTTCCAGGGTATAGTGCAAGAACGTATAAGTGTCAACCTCATTTAAGGGGGTTTTCAATCAAAGATAACCCCCCCAATAGTTGTCCAAATAAAATAAAAAAACTGTAGAAATAAAGAGCAAGTGAAGTAGAATAAAAGTACGGTTTTTTAATTTAGCAAAAGCATGTACTGGGAGCAGCATCCTTGTTTCTAAACTTGCATATTTGGTGTGAAATCTGAGGTCTTGGCGTTGAAATGCAACATAAAATTGCTGAGTAATCATATAATATAGAATGTAAGTCAATCAATTAAATTATACAAAGAAGCATACAGAAATATTGTATACGACAACCGAGTTCAGCATCGTCCCAATGGTTAATATTGGAAGACGCAAACGGCAGAGTCGCTCAGCAGGCCAACTTGGTGGCAGACTCAAAAAACAGGTTGATCCTTTCCAGTACGAAGAGGAAGCTTTCATCCCAGAACGAGAGGTCACAAATGAGCAGGACATGCGTTATGGTAAGCTTTGACTAAAGCTGTTTGAATTATAATTATAGATTAAACCTGAAACTAACTGGAAAATAATTGAAATTATTAGAAGTAAACAGAAACGCAAGTGGTACAGGAAGAGGAGGGAGAACACCATGTCGGCAAACAATTTGGAGAAGAAAGAAGCGAGCAGAGATGCAAGAAAGAGTAAGGAAATTGCAGTTAGGAGAATATCAACAGCCTGAGAGAGGTAGAGTGGCAGGGTTTGAATTGGAAAGAGCTGTAGTGAATCAGGTGATAGAGGAGGAAGAAGTATTAAGGAGTGAGGAAGTTAGGAGAACAGAAGTGGAGGAGAGGGAGGTTGAAGATGAAGAAAGGGAGGCAGAGGAAGGGTCAGAGCCTGGGAGAATATACATGGAGGAGAGGGAGGTTGAAGATGAAGAAAGGATGGTAGAGGAAGGGTTGGAGCCTGGGTGGCCAGAGGGGATGGAGGAAGAAGAGGATGATGAGGAAGATAATAATGAAGAGAATTTGGCTAAGGCTATTGAGAGCTGGCCAGTTCTATCCAAGTATCAATCAACAAGATTTAAGCATCGGATCTTGACAAAAGGTATGTCTATTTGAACTCCTTCTACTATTGAATCTATTAATGCAGCTGACCAATATTTCAGCCATCCATGATATGAGAAAACTATTAAACTCAAAGAGAAGAAAGCCAAAAGGACAGGATCTGGTACGCCACATACAAGTTCTTGAATTTCTTCGATTCCAGAGATATGGATTGCAGAAAACCTTCTGGCAAAGAACTCGCAAAGAGGCAGCCTCTATTGTGGCAGCAACGAGTGGCAATGGCGAACGAGTTCGAAACCGCATTATCCAACATGAAAAGAGTTGGATTAAGAATCGTCTTATTCCCTCCTCAAGTCAAGGAAAGTCTCCTATGCTGCATCGGCTAATTGATGACGAAGGAACAAAGCTAGCCTTAAGAGAATATCTTGCTAGTGCAGGAGAGAGGATTACAGGCCAGAGTGTTGCCTATGCGATTTCAGCATATTGGCAGACAGGAATACTGCCATTTGAAGAACAGCCAGAGTTAAAATCTCCTCCATCACGATATGCACCAGAAATTGAAGCTGAGTTGGCACAATTGGCTCAAGCGAGAGAGGAAGTTCAGGATACATTGAGTAGTCGTACAGCAGTGAAATGGTTGCAAAAGATGGGCTATAAATTGCAGGATGTGCGAAAAGGAGTTTATAAGTACGGACATGAGCGAGCCGATGTTGTGGAGTATAGGCAGCAGCATTTCTTGCCTGCATTGAAAATGCTTGAGAATCGAATGGTACGATGGGAGTTGGTTAATACCAGTGGGGATGAAGAACTTCAAATGGTTTTTCCAACAAATCTGCCAGATGAAGAAAAGCCAATTGTGCTTATCGTCCATGATGAGACCACATTTAACGCCAATGATGGACGATCAAAAATTTGGATAAAGGATGATTGCATTCCATTGAAGAAGAAATCACGTGGAAAGGGGATCATGGTGTTAGACTTTCTGACTCCTGGTGGACGTCTCAGAGTTCCTGATGGAGAATACCTCAATCCAGACCCAGAATATGGAACACAACAGGAAGGCCCAAAGCGCCTTGATTGTCATCTTGCGACTTGCTCAATTGAATATGGTTGAGATACCTGGTGGGATGGCGATCAATTAGTCGACCAGGTTTTAAAGCTTGCAATTCCCATTTTTGAGATTGCATTTCCAGGCTGTCAAGCTCTATTCCTATTCGACAATGCTACAAGCCATTCAGCATATACAAAAGATGCATTGAGAGCTAGTGCAATGAATTTACGTCCAGGAGGAGGACAAGCCCAGCTTCGGCCTGGTGTAAACTCTTTAACTGGAGAGACTCAACCAATGACAATGCCCGATGGTTCACCAAAGGGACTTCAGATAGTGCTACAGGAAAGAGGGCTATGGAGACCAGGATTGAGAGTACAATGTCGGAGGCTAGATGGCAAGATGAATAAAGCATACCTCAGTGGAGGTAGCTGTTGTGCAAGAGCAATAATGGCCAAAGAGCCTGATTTTAAAGCTCAAAGAAGTCGCTTAGAGGAAGAGGTGGAACAAAAAGGGCACATGGTGTCTTTTTTTCCTAAATATCATTGCGAACTCAATTTTATTGAGTATTATTGGGAAGCTGCAAAGCGATATGCTCGTCGGAGATGTGGATACAATATTCGAGCATTGTGTAAAATGGTACCTGAATGCTTGAATTCAGTGAAGCCAACTTTGATCTGGAAGTTCTGGGCACGAACAGAGAGAATGATGAGAGCATACCGTGAAGGTATTACTTATGGTACTCCAGACTTTAAAGATAAGGTTACAAAGGTATACAGAAGTCATTGTAGAGTTTCAGACTCGCAAACTGTTGTATTTAATTAATATATTATCTTGCATCTTACATTATTTACACTTCTGCATAGCCAATCACTCACAGTCTTGGCAATATTTTGCACAGCCACTGTTGCATTTGACTGTGCCACATGGTTGACAGTCTTCCCTTCTTGAACCCATAAATGATCGAGTAGTAATGGCTGGAGGAAAGTGGGAGGGGGGGAATGAACTCTGTGGTGATGGGTAGATCGATGTGATGTAGAGTTGCTGGAGATTTAATTTTGATAATAATATTAAATTTTTGAAAGGAGATGCCAGTTGACTATGTTGAAATTAGCCTTTCGGCGCTACTATGATACACCACGAAAGCACCATAAAATTGGGCCGACGTTAACGTTATTCTAGGCTAGGTGGTTATAGAAGCCTTACGTTTTTATGGTCTATCTCGTGATATCGCTGTGGCTTGCAAAGTGGAAAGGGAAATTCAAATTTTCGTCCGGGAAAGTAACACTGAACGAGAAGTTCCTACCGTAGTAAATGAATATCATCACTCCTGCACTACGGGTATGCACCTTGATAAATCCAACCGCACCCACACAATAAGCCAAAATCGAGGCAAGATTTATCGAATTCATCAACTATCACTAACTAAATCACCTATACCACCACGACCACCCCTCACATCTCGACAATAATCACCTCCGGCTGCGTACTCAAATCACTGGAAATCCGCACAACCGTATGGTTGTGCATCTCGTGATGACAATAATCCTGTATCCCGGTATATCCTTGGAATCTCACCTCCCGGGTCCTCTCGTGTGAATTCTCCGGTTCGTGCCAAAATACTAGAGTCAGATTTTCTCCGATGTAATCTGTTGGGTCGAAGTTATCATTGGGCATGGTGATTGTGAGCTTGCGGGCCTTTTCTTGAAGGTTGAATGACTGTTGAGTTTATCAACGTCAGCATGAGCATCATGTGATGGACGTGGGATGAAGTGGGGTGTGGGTGACATACTTGCTCAAACAAAATCTCGCGGAATTTATTTTTCGCTTCTGGGTCGGTGTCTACGTCCGCGAAACGGTCTTTGCCCTCGCCTGTGCTTGCGTATGCCGCTGCTGCTTTCTCGCTGTCTATGTATGCGTTTGGTGCACTATCGCGGCTGACCCCGTCGTCGAGGAACATGCGGTAGGACTAGGGTTGGAAAGTTAGTATTGCTATGCCTCAGGGAGAGCAGGTGCATTGTGGCGTACGTTAGTCTTTCGGCCTGGGTAGAGGTGAATGAAGATTGGATTCGGTTCCCCAGGCTTGTGGTCTGTGTGCTGGCGGACTTCGATTTGTGGGATAATGCCACCTGCAGTGTCATAGAGTCCAAGTAAGCGCAGAATCATTAGCATTTGGGAGGGGGGAGGGCTCATACTTTCTCTCACAAACATCGGCGTGATGTTCGCAAGGAATGCAGGTTCACTAGCGATATGCGCATCGACTTCGAATTTTGATCCTCCGGGAATACGCTTTTCCAGCGGTACACCGTGATGGCGAGGACTGCCATTCTCAATCCTTAGGTTGAATTTATACCAACTGTCTGGCTGTGGGAGGTATATTGAACGATGACCTCCTGCAACAGACTGTTGATGCATAACCGGGCATACGAGAAGGTCGTTTCGAACCATATATTCATTATCGAGCACCCAATCTTGCTGAAACATTGATCAGCCTTAGGGACTGTATATATATAGAATTCGGAGACCCACCTCGCCCAGCAAAGATGAGTCTTCGCTGTCTGTAATAACCAACGACCTCGCAATAGGTAATCCATTGAACTGATGCTCAAACATGGCATCGTACAAAAGCTGGAGTAAACTGTACCGAAGCTTAACATAGTAGCGGCAGATAGGCTCTACCGAGAGCCAAAGATAACGCTCCTTCTCGGGGACACCGGATGGGTTTGAGTTAAAGTGGTCTGTGAAGGCATAGGGCTCTTGGAATAATTTCATTCCTCTCTTGCCGTGATAGTGATTTCTATGCCGAAGTCAGGGCAATCCGACTGCTTGGCAGTTTGGGCTACCAACTTACCGGAACCATGGCAGCATTGAGTATGCACAATACCAGCGAATGAGTAATTCAGGCTCTGCCCATCTTCCACCAGCGCTCTTGTTAAATCCCCCGGCGGGCATAAAGCCTCCGACATCGGTTCCTACTATTTCATTTCCTGAAATTCCTAGAGAAAGCACCTATGATTGGGTTAGTTAATAAAATGGAAAGCAATCTTGACGGTAAAGGGGCCGATCTCACAAACCTGATTGACCGAGATATGCAGGTGATCCCAGGTAGAGGCATTGTCGCCAGTCCATAAGCCAGCCCACTTATTCGCACCGGCATAACTCCCGCGACCGATGATAAAGTTGCGCTTATTCTTGCGACTTTTGAGTTTGTTAAGGCCTTCGTACGTGGCCTTGTGCAGGTTGTAGCTATACAATGACCAAATCTCGATGGCTGGCTTCATTTGTTCTGGTGAATCGTCCTTGCCTGACCAGCAGTCCGATTCTACCATGAGGCGGAATGGGAGGCTGGAAATGACCCGGTTAGCCTATTGTGGCTAGTGTGATGAGAAGGAATTATGGATCTATAAACCCTTTCATGTCGCCATATTCTTTGGCTATCGCGGGCGTCGTCATGTCTTGCCAAATGAACTCAAGGCCCTGATCGAAAATATATTTGTATTGCTCACCCCACCATTTCCGGGTATTGGCATTGTTGAGGTTTGGATAATGCCCAGGCTTGACAGTATCAGTTCATGAGACCAAAAAATCCAGAATGAGTTTGAAAACTCACTGCGCCAAGTGTACCACCGTATCCCACGCCGCCGCGATAAGCCTCCTTTGGGTTATTGTAGTACTTGGTAAAGTCGCTTTACGCGTAGAGTGTCAGCAAACGAGTGGTACGCTGGAAGATGAAATTAATAACTTACTATTCGGCTCCTGGGAACTGCCCTTTCTCATTAACAGGATCGATGAATAGCTTCACACCACGCTCGTAGCAGATATATTCGACTTTATGCACTGGCACCACACCATCCCCATCATCGTAGCGCTTATCCATTATAAAATGGCTTTGGTAGAGCAGTTAGATCCAATGCGAGTAATATGGATTATGTGGCATACCCGTATTTGTGGCCTTCTTGAAGGGTATTGTATGTATCACTTGGGTTCAGATTGATCACCGGCGTGATATTTGTGCAACTCTTGATCCCAAGATCCCGGAGCTCATCGAACATTTCTTTTGGGCTGGCGAATCTCCGCTCAGAATCAATTGTGAACGTTCGGTAATTGTCCTATTTCAAATGGATTCTAGATCAGTGGCTTAGGCTGTCGAGGGTAATAAATTGGGATTGCTAACCTGTAAGTCAACATCTATGTGTATTCCATCTAGCGGTATATCTCTATCCACATAACCGTAGGCTGCCTTGAGGACCTTATTGCGGGTATCGTATCCGTAGCCTAGGCACCGCTAATATCAGATACTCTCCCCATGTCCAGAAGTGAGTTTTTGAGTTATGGGGGAAGATTTGGACATACACCCCTGATGATGTCCAAGCACATATCGTGGCTTCAATCGAGCCCGTCCAATTATTGAGCTATAAAGTCTGTCCGTCACGGATATCTTAATTGATAAAGTGAGCGTCCATAGTGAGATTTTAAAACTTACTGGATGATTTCAGCCACTGAGTCGCCCGCAAAGACAAAGTACTGCAATGGCCCAAACCGGGTGCCGACATTAATCTCACCAGCGTGATTCACACAGAAATCCACACAGATCTGGGAGTAGTTATCAACAAAGGTTGCAACCTGGCTCTTGTAATTCGGTAACCCATTGAGTTCGAGCCAGAACGGCTCGGAGTGATATAAGGGTTCGCGCTCGTCAAGTGGCCCCTGGCCGTAGACACTGCTGTATGTCATGTTATCGAAATCTAATCATAATATCAGCGCCGGTAGTACAAGAATACGATTTGTAGGAACCTACTGAAATAGTTCATAAGAGTGCTCTTTTTCAAAAGTTCTTTCCCTCCCTGCTCTCCCCATCCTTTAGTCACATTCCCATTAGCAATCCAATCCAATCGATTCCAGGCAGCTCTTCCTACATCGGGATTCAGGAATTTACGAGGGCATACCCATGTAGCGCGCAAGGCCCGGCTTTTTGGAGGTTAAGACAGTGGCGGCGGCTGTTCGGGTCTTTTTCCATGACAATCCAACTCCCGCGGTTTCCCAGACAATTTTCCTCTGCGAGTGAGCTGTCTTCTGTCCACCGTGTGAATGTGGGGGATCGGCTACTCCAGACTCTTTGACGCAGCGAACACCCTAAAAGATAAGCTAAACGTGGTGGTATTTTCAGAGATGAGAAGTACCTGAATCTTGAAAAACTCCTTATAGATCAACAGTTCAGAGATAGTTGTCCTTTTCTGGGATTCTCCATCGTTGTCATAGAGTACGGACTATAGATTGAGGTAAGCGCCCGTTGTGCCAGGCCACTAAGACTTGAAGAGTGTCTAAGATATACCCTGATAGTATAGAATTGGTCTGTTTCGGACCCCACAGCGAATTCCGTTTTCCACTTGATACCCTCCGCTTTATCCAGGATATCGCGGAGGTTCGTCAGAGTGTCGGATATGATGGTCCGCCTATACATTATGTGAGCTTCTTGAAACCACAAAACATCAGAACGAACTCGTTCGTAGGGAAATTGGAGGGTGGCGAGTTACGAGTTATAGTCATCGTAGTCATCTGGACGGGTGCTGTTGGGATCAAAGCGAATTCTCCAAACTTTTGGCCGAACGAATTGTATCAACATTAGTGGTTCCGGCTCGCCAGAGTTGACAGTGCTCAGACGAAGGAACACTCCGGTCGTAATTACTGGGTTGGACGGGTCATTGTCTTCAGGACAGTAAGTAACTCGCGCTGAAGATGTAAACTCTCCCTGGTGAAAAGATTCAAAAAATTCTTCCGGTAGGAGAAAGCTATGGCTATCTGCGAGGTGCTCCATTATGGATTCTGTCTTTCAAGATTTAGGCGGGCTGTCAGAAGGATGGTATCTAACGAAGGATTGGGCTCACTATTTGTCTATTCCCCATGATTTTTCTCTTGAAAGGGATTGTGATTTTTATCAGCCAGGTGGATGAAACTTCACTGTGCATACCTGACGTTGTCGAAATAGGAGATACTGTTGTCAAGACTACCCGATGAGTGCATAAACAGCGCGGATTCCATGATCCGATAGGGTAATCGTGTCAAGGAGGCAAGATGCTAGCATAAAGTTAGCTCCCTGGTCTGTTCCATATCATCCTGCGGGGTGCATTCGATCCATTCGATTCACGATCCTCATGAACTGGATCATGAGATATCACACGGCGACCAACCTGTCGGGAGGGCAGAGATGCAAAGCTGATCCTCGAACTGCACCTGTCACCCGGCACCACGCATAAAATAAGGGCAAGGTATGACGTAGGGCATCCAAAATCGACCGCTTGGAATATCATACCCAAATTGGCATTATGCTATTGGACACCACAACTTCCACGTAAGGTGGTGATGAGGGGAGGATATATACAAGTATTATATTTGTGGGGTTTTGCAGTCGGCTGTCAGACCATGTCTTGTGCGGGATTTCCGTTTTCTGTAATATCGCGGCGCCCTCAAATTCGCTCCCACCTCAAATTCGGTTTCTGGGCTACGCAGGTTGGTACCAGCCGTACCAGCAAGAATCTGACTAAAAAACACGACACATTCACGGCAGATTATCACTGGCTAGTATGGTTGATACCTGCCCTGCGTAGCCCAGAAACCGAATTTGAGGCGGAAGCGAATTTGAGGGTGTCGCGATACTAGACTTTCGGCTGAGATACCGGTATCATACCATCTTTGACCGGGGCATGCAACCCAAAACCCCCCACATCTCACGGGACGACGAAGGAATTGCAGATTGGCACGAGACTTTTGCTCCTCAAATAGCCTATGTAATTTAAAAAAAAAATTGCAGAAAAACCAGAAATTAACTAGAAGCCTCCAAATACTTTTCCTTTTTTTTTTTACGCAATTGTTGATGAACTAAGTCCAAGGGTGAAGGTTTTAGCCATTTGCTTAGGCTTGGCGCAATGCACCACCCGAATTCCGAGACTTTCAAGCAAATAGACACACAGAAATATTATCTGGTTGTGGCAAAGAACAAAAATCTATCGCAACAGCTCGTCATATTTGCCTTTTCCTCTCCCCTAACTTGTTTCCCGAACTTTTCTTCACTGTTTTCATAAAGGACTAGTAGTGAGGTGATTCTGTGCAAGGGTTTCGCTCTTTCAATGGTGTATTTCCCTGGATATTTCCAAGTGCGTGGTATTGAAAGGGCTAGCACTGCAAATTCCACTAGTCTCTGTTCCTAGAAAGGGAGAAATCATAACTCATCAATCAGTGGTGAGCCCCCGAGATGAGCATTCGGAATAGCTCTGGCTCTATTGCTATCGTTATGTCTTCTCACTTATTCCGAGAGTAGAGTATAGACCCCTTCAGTTTGCAGATATCTCCAACGGTTAATCTTGATACAGCAAGAACTCGAATAATCAGACCTTGTGCCAGGGCGTTGGAGTGCCTCTCCCGCTAAGATCTGGCGCTTTTTTATTTTTTCCCCGGAGAGTAGGCTGTTTGCTGTTTTTCGCCTTTTTCCAAGGAGTAAGTCTGGACTGCCTAGTGCATGGTCCGTTTGTTCGAATTCCTACGGCTTCTAAACATGCTGCCCAATTCCGAGGATTCCCCCTAGGCCTAGCTAGTTCCCGTATTGACACAATAGGTAACTGTACTGCAAAACACGTAGGACAGAGATATATGTTGTACATGCTATTCTAATGAACACCACTAGAATTATTTTCATGATAATATTATTATGTCTGTCGTCCTTCTATTTTTGCAAGGTTTGTAGATAGGTCAGCGGCACTGTAAAAAAAAACAGGTGCTTAATTTACTATCCCTCCTACCCCTTGCTCGAGTGCTTGTGTTTGGAACTCATGCAAACGGAAGGTTTACGAATTCACAAATACTACACAAGCCTCCCCCTAATACACAAATTGAATGTTTGCCTCACCCTCTCTCTAAACACATAAAAGGATCTTTCTTGTGGAAACATTTTTCTCCTTCCCCCTTCAATCCACATCACACACATCACAGCGGAAACTTCTCAGAATGGTCGAAGCTAAGAAACACCCGTTCCCAACTTCTCTTTCGTGCACTCCAAAACCTGTCCCGACACCTCAATTTTCCAAGTCAATCATTCAAAATACCAGGACTGACGGATATTGGATCGAGACCTTTTGGGTTGACCCAAATGATAAGGCACCCGGCCTCATTGGGTATGGTTCTGTATTCTTTCTATTATCCCTATTGATAAAGACTAATCTATATAAGGTACGGCCTAACGACTGGCAATATCTCGCTATTTGATAATCCTATTAACACCGGCGGCACCTCTACTAAAGGTATTTTCTTCATTATATTATAGAAGTGCTGGATATGGCTAATTTGAATCGGACATAGAATGGGCTGAGATAATCATTACCCATGTCAACTCCCCGGTAGCCGTCGTAGCTGCGGAAATTGCCGGTAGTGGTAGGAAAGATGTTGTGATTTGTTATGACTACGGAAAAACGTTCCTAGAAACTAATCCTCACGGGGGAAATATCTCCTGGCTCGAGAATCCCGGGAGGAGTGATGATGGGAAAGTCAATGATGCATGGGCCTCGAGGTTTATCGGGAGACGGGAGGGAATGTATAGGCTGAAGGCAGGTTATTTTACCCAGAGGAGTTTTCTTGAAGTTGTTGGGATTCCGAGTAAGTTTTTCTCACTCCCTAGCACATCAATAAACGTCAATTGCTAACATTCACAGTCCTTCACGGAACAGGTGATGCTGTATATTTGTCGATGCTGTGACAGGACACTGCGCTGCAGGCTAATATTAATAGGAAACACCAGTTCCGGTTATCTTGTTTCAAAAACCCGAGAAGCCCCTTAACGCGTGAGTTTCCTACTGGCCACAGGGCATAGGATGCACATATACTGATTCACACAGTGTTGAATGGAGACGAGACATAATCGACGACGAGCATTTCACAATTGTTCATGATGCAGCGCAGAAGAAGCATGAGTTGTCTCTTTTTTTAGGTGACGGTGCGAAGACTGACCAGACATAGGTTTGACTGTCTCGATGGCCGTGATTCCTTGTTTGTTGCGTCCCTCGAGGGAATAACCTGGCTTTGTAAGTATTCATTGATTATCACTCGCTCACACTTACTCATAGCTGCGTTTACAGATTACGAGGACAACCAGTGGAAACGCGAGAATCTCTCCTCGGGTGTGGCCCGAGAGCTAGGAAAAGGTTATTACGGATCTGGATGCATTGACGTCGCAAAACTCCAATCCGATCCTGCCGGATACGCTTTGACTATTGGGCCCTTCCATGGTAAGCTCAGGTTAATTAAGCTCAGCGAGGGCAGCGTGGCTAACCCTTCCTAGGAACCACAGTCACTGCACTAGTGAAAAAGCAGACCGGTCCAAATACGAATATGTGGGTTGAATATGTGCTCGACACCTATGGAACACCAGAGCAACTCAAACGAAATGGGGAGGGCAAGTACCATGTTAATCTTACATTGACCTTGGCTAACTCTCCTAAGGTCCTGGGCATTACGTTGTTGCTGCAGATTTTGACTGCAAGGCTCCCCCGCCCTGTTTCCACAGCAGGATATTAACCGCTCGCAGGTGATGGTGATGATGAGTGCCTTGTTGCCCTTTTTGGGCCTTCCCCACATCAGGTATATCTCACTACCCAGATAAACTTAATCAAGAGACATTGGGCTAACAGTCTAAGGGCGTTTACTACTATAAACTAATCGATGCTGACAATGGCATTTTTGCAAAATGGAAAGTTGCGGAGGAGTCAGCAGGGCGAATTGCGATCGGGTGAGCCTTTTTGCAGCATTGGCGACCATAGGTGGCTAACTTCTGCTAGTGATTTCAATGGTTCCGGGAAGGTGGGCTTTGCCACAATTGTTTATAACGTGCCTGGCTGCTACGAAGGACCGGACCCTAAAGTCCATCTTTACTTGGATTCATTTCCAACATCCGGAGCTAGCAAATCCCCAGGAGAGATAATTTCAACAATATGGGCCGGCGAACCCCTACTTTACCTACCGAAACCCTCTGATGCTTTGACTTACGAGAGATCATCCCTCCTTGAGATCGCAGGTTACAGGGTTGATTTAGAAATCCTTCCCCCGAAAACGCAGATCTCTGCTGGACGCCGAACCTCTGTCAAAGTTTTATACGGGGATTTACTTGATCAGTCAAATCCTTCTGTCAACCGGCGTGCCTTGAATGTGCCCCAATACCAAAAAGATACTACCAGGCTTGGACCCGACTCGATTATCACCACTAATGAGGGCGTAATCTTCCTATCTTTCACCCGGGTTTGCGATGATATGCCGAAAAAGTGGAAGAACACTCCCGACATCCCTGTTAAAACATTGTTTCAACCTACTTACAGTCAATTGAAGCTTCCGGCCGACTTTAAGTTTATTAAAGTCGAAGACCTACCCTGGGGGGGCGGCTTTAAGGGTGTCGACTTTTGGAACCTTACGGGCGTGGAATTTAGGTTCCTGGACAAGACACCTCTCTGTCATTTGCAGTTCTGGACAGCCGGTACGTGCTCACCCTTACCCAATAAAAACCCTATTGACGAAACTAGGCAAGGGAGTTAGTGCAGGTGTCCACAACCACCAAGATGTGGTATTCCTAGAGGTCCACGTATCCATCTCTGCCGGGACGGGCGACGGGGGGATGTGGCGCGTGAAGCCCGGAGTTTCAGTGGATCCCGGGAACCCCAATGGCGTATCCCCAGAGGATTTTGAAAAACTTCCGCTAGCTGATTGGGAAGAGCAGGGCGGTTTCTGGGATCGAGATTGCAATGGTGATCCCATCCATACTGCCAATAGCGCCGTTAGCTACCCCTGGCATAAATGGCAGGCTAGCACTATGGACGACTACCTCGATATCTGGGCGGCCGTGGAGTTTAATCCCAATAGGAAGTATTGATGAGTTAGCTAGTCTTATTTATATCGCCGAATGCATACATGATGCGGTGTTTTCTCTAGTTGGCCATCAATGCCTTGCTGATTAGTTGGTTGCATGTCTACTTTTCTCATTGAGATTCTGTGTTCATTATTTGAATTTTAAAGTGTTTTCTAACCCGTTAAAAGGCAAAAAGGTGTTGGCTGTGCGAACTATGAACATCAACGGGTCAAATTGGGATTAAGCGATCTCGATTTAGTTGAGTATATGTGATCGAAATCAAGGTTCCTAGTTAGATGGTACTGGAGTGTAGTACAAACACTTACCGGTATTTGGACGACTACATACTCGGGCGCAAATTAAATACTCGTACTGTACATGTTCGTGATCCTCGTCAGCAATCGTGTCATATCAACAAGTAGAAAACAGCACAACTTCTTAGTAGAAAAAATAATAAAAATATCATACTTACTCCGCAGGAGAGCCTTGGGGCAAGGGCAATGTGGAAGAAAAATTGAAAGAATATTGTGTTGTCATTGTTGTGGTAGTAAGCAAGAGTGAGGTTGGAAAGGTACTAGTATGACGGTCGGCGAGGGACAATCGTTGTACGAGTATTTAATTTGCGCCCGAGTGCCTCAGTGAGACAAGGGAGAGCCCAGAGTTTTTTTAACATAGGGGTAGAATTAGTACTATGGAAGAACAACAAAGGAATTAGAAATTCTCCCCTCCCTAGCCACAAAACATGATAAATTTCCTGCCAGGCTAGAAGTCCTTCCTTTTACAAGAGGGTCCAATTTGGGATCATAAATCATAGGTTTACCATTAGTGACCATAATTGATCATTTTCTCATTTTCTCATTTATTTGTTACTTTATTTTGAGAATGTTTGATGTTGCTTTTGGTTTTCGGGTTTCTAGGCCTTAGTTTTATGGTGGTTGTCATGGATTTTCCTGTATTTAATAAAAAGATAGCTATCGCGTAACACAAATCATTGGCTATAAAAATACTAACACTCTATAATTCTTAGCCTAGAGATAGCTATGGATTTCTCTCCTAGTGCAGAATCACACCACTTCGTTGCTGAGAGAAAAATCGAGATTCATGGAATCAGCATATCGAAGACGCGTAGCGCAATAACTTTGCGTGTCGCTCGAACGGAGATATTGTGCGAAAGGCTGTTACCCTAGCTCTAGGAATATCACAGGCTTTTTCGAGTTGCCAAGTTAGCTTACTATTCAGAAGAATGACATCAGGTGGGGAGAGCGTTGAGGTTGGGTGCAGATTAGGCTGCTACTCTTCGATCACGAATATCATACCCTGTATCACACAATTCAGACCTCACTGACAAACTCCTCATCGTTGAATGACGGGGTTTATCAACTCCGCACCCCGCAACCCCCAGACCAAAAGCTCTAACGACCGGCACCATGTCCACCGCTGCCTTTACGGAAACGGCAAAGCAGCCAGATATAACCTATCATCCAGACCCAATCTCCTATGCCGAGCGCACGAAGCGCATACTGGCCAAAAACCCCCCACAGGTTCTCCCAGCCGGCTTCCCCAATAAGCTCGAATCAGAACTAGTCTGGGAGGGGAAAGACTTCAAGGACGGTGAATGGATCTACCACCTGACAGAATCCGACATCGAGGAAGTGAGATCGGCCGTCGAGCAGTTCAAGAGCCAAAACCTTCCTCTAGGCCTACTCTCTCCAGCGACCTTCCCTCTACCGTCATTCTCCAAGGAACTACAGAGGCAGGCACGAATCTTACATTCCGGTCGTGGCTTCTTCGTCCTCCGCGATCTGCCGGAATACCCGGGGCCTCTGGAGAATACGATTTCATACGTCGGCGTATCATCGCATATTAGCCCCACGCGCGGGATACAAGACCCCAACGGCGCAGTTCTAGCACACATAACCGACCTGCGTTCGCAAACCAACACAAACGCCATCGGCGCCCCAGCATACACCCCTGACAAGCAAGTCTTCCACACAGACCCGGGCGCCATCATCTCCTTGTACGTCCTCGGCGAAGCTGCCAGTGGGGGCACAAGTCGAATCGCGAGTTCCTGGAAAGTGTACAACCATCTCGCCTCGACCCGCCCCGACATAATAAGCACCTTATCAAAGCCCTGGCCATTTGACGGCTTTGGTGGTGACCCGAAGGTGTATTATCGGCCGTTGATACATTACCATAATGGACGGCTGATAAGTCAGTATGCGCGGCGGAAGTTTACCGGGTTCCTAGAGGTACCGAGGTCTACGGACATCCCGCCGATCACGGAGGAGATGGCGGAGGCGCTGGACGCGTTGCACTTCACGGCCGAAAGGTTTGCTCTAGGATTGCATTTCCGGCGGGGGGATATACAGTTTATCAATAATTTATCGGTGTTCCATTCGAGGGATGGGTACACAGATGATGAGACGCATAAGTAGGTTTTTCAATCCCTCTTTTTCTCCCAAAAACATTTGGCATGATGCACGGAGAGTAGTGTGTTCTGATGGATTGTGGGGGACAGGCGGCATTTGCTGAGGATCTGGTCGCTCAATGAAGAACTTGGGTGGGATATGCCGGATGCGCTCAAGGGGCTTTGGGAACAGTTGTATTATAGTGGGCTTAAACCTGAGGATCAACTGTTTCCGCTGGACCCGGTGGTTAGAAGGATGGTACCCATTCCTGGGGTTGAGAAGAGTTTTTAAAGAGTGTTATGAGGATGACCCGCCTCCTCTACAAGTATGGTACGCTAAGAGGTGGGGGGCTGAAGCTGCTGATCAACGATTGTTCAGAGCTAGTTGGGCAAGCAAGACAGAATCTAAGTGATAACACATGATCTCGTAGCCAACTGCATCCCAAGCGGCCAAGAGACCAGCATATGTAACTCGCAACATCCGACATAGCTCCTAGTAGTGCTAAACTGTCGATTAGTGTTAAAGGCATAGGAGAAGCCGGAATTATTCTCCCTCTGGCTCTCTCAATTGTACCATCCTTGCCACTTAGACCCTCTATGCCTTGTTCCTCCTCTGCACCTTTCTCCAACAATCACTGCTCCTCTTTTTCCTCCTCCCTCCCCTTTTCCCGTTATAATTACAATTGAAGCTCCCAACTCATACCTTGGGTTTGAACCATTATCTCCTTCTTTATTAGCTTTAGCCTCGCTCCCCCCCCTCTTTATAGCCTTAAATGCTGCCTTTTGTCCCTCCGTTTTGCCTCGGCTGGACTTGCAACATAGTCGGCTTGTGTTACTGCCCCCTCATGACGAAGATCACAGCCGGGTGGACTGGCTCTCACTCTAAGCAATGCCCCGGACGTGTATGTAGTAAAACAGTAATATCGGCTTCCGAGTTGATAGAGCACTAACCGAGGATGAGGTCACTATCAAGGAAATAAACGAATTTAGGCTACTCAGCGGGTACAGCACAGTACTGTACTGTACATTACATGGGAAACCGGAACGATGTCAATAGTTGAACACAAAATAAGGTTGTGTGAGCCTCAACACCAGTGCCTCCCTGCCACACGCTACCAACCATCGCGCCCTGTCACATCCTGAGCTCCGCCAGTTTATGAAATCGATGATGACGAGGGGCAAAACCCACCTTCACCGAACTAGGCTATTACCAGCACGCGAGTTTTTACAACTATATAGACGATCAACTACCGGCACCGTATTTGCGTTACAAAAAAAAGAAGACACCGGGAAATCTCCGCAAGGCCACGTGGAATGTCAAGACAAGGAAACCTTGATTCATTTAAACTACCCCGCTTCCGCTTTTTTTATTTATTTAAAATATCACGTGAGATTTTCTTTATCCGATAGGATAATTCCGGCTTCTTCAGTGCTCGAGTACTGCAGATATCCCCTCGCTTCGTTCAGGGAATGGGGGTGGGGTTACTGGTAGACGTACAGACTATCACAATGTTTGCGCGGTTTTGATTGAACGTTTTTTTGGATCACACACACTTCTATCGAATAGCTGTGACTTAGGTATCCGAGGCGATAGAAGATGGGGGGGGTGGTGAAGCTGGTTTTTCTGCTCCCTGTCAACGAACAATACTCGACAATCAAGGATGAATGTTTGACAAGTCCATGCATAAGGGGGGAAAGGAGCAATGTGCGGTGCACCAGACACCATGGGAGCAGGAGAATAGAAAACGACTGCTAGTTTCTCTTTACTTCTTAAATTGAGCCACCCTATTGGGCACTAATTTTAACGGTTGGGAAACAACGTTCCAAAGATATTAAAGGATGATCTTGTATTTGTTATTATTTGTTATTCTTAGGTGATCTTTGAATATTTTTTTCCCAGCTGACGATATCCGAAAGGATTCACTGCCAGGGGCATGATATCCAAGAGGTTTGCTCACTGCCCAGATTAAAGCTGTCCTTTTTGGTGAGGCATGGTGAGTGTGAAACATGTCTTATGAAGACTTCTATCGTGTGGATGTAGTTGTTTGAGCACAATAGGTAATAGGTAGAAAGTATCTTAGGAAAATATACAGCCAATTACCTGTGCATATCTGGACGCCCATACTAAATTAGTACCGTGTGGCCGAGGGCGAATTGATGGGGTAGTCTAGCGGTCCGGGGCACTGTTTTCCACCCAACAAAATACCTTGTTAGCTAGCCTTAGCATGCACAGATTCTCTGCATATAAGCCGCCCTTCTGTTTCTTAGTTTAGAGAGTGTGATCCTTCCAGGGAGACAGCACCCAATAGACAATGTTTCCTTTCTATCTTAATTAATCTCAGTTCCTTCTCATCTATCCTATCCCTACCCATCCAATTAAGCAATACATCGCCAGGTCAACTCACCATCGATTGATTGTTCAGTTTACCAGAAGGTACTCGAGTAACAACCACACACACAAGTGGATATGGCTCGGTCGACACACCATCCAATCACAGGGGCATTGAGAAAGTACCCCGCCATCGGTACTCGAATAATGATACCTCTTGCCTGTTACCCCTATAGTACAAGCCCCTGCTTGTGGGTTTGTGGTACAATACGGTATGCGAGCTCTTGAAGCATAGCGAATCGTGCTAAACTTTGATCTGGACAGCCGATCTACCGAAGGAATATTACCGCACGCCGGGACTCGGTAGAAGTGGGGAGGGCTACAACTTAATCAATGTCCCTCAGATACTCACTCCTGCAGCATACTATACTCCTGTTGGGCAGGTTCCGGGTCATGTCTTCAAGAGGCGATACTTACGGGTAGCGAAATAGTTCAGTGTCACAGGCAGCGGATATGAGCGATGGCAGAGAGTTGTTCCTATCACGGATGTTTGGGTGGTTCTCAGGCTTTGGGCATATTACTGGAGACTCGAATACTACAGTAGTGGAATGGTCACAGCGGACGTGTATGCCAAGTACTTGCACCACCAGCACTGATCCATGTTCCTCCTATCGCATCCACCACCCTTCTCCAACCTCTCCGCTCACTCTCCCTTCCATAATATCACAAATACTCGGCTACGGTACCCTACTAGACACAAACACCCTATCCCGGCCCCTGCAGCCACGATACCCACTCCCCCGTCTCCATATTTGCCGTTCGGGTATGATAAATTCCCCTTTCTCCCTGCTCGTGCATTATTATTATTATACACTATCAAACTGTACTCGAGTACCGGTACTCGGTTATGACATGACAACTTGCGCAGTCGTCATGTCATACAGCATCACTCGTAGTTCTGATCACGAGACGTGTTGTAAAATGCCTTCTCTTTTAAGCTTAACACCAATCCCTCTTCCGCTCAGTTACCTGCGGAAGCAGAGCCTAATATACTACGAAAAGATAGCAGTCACACTGGACAACTATGGTACATCATCTCGGCACCCATATACAAAAAAGTATATGACGAGGTCAACTACTGGTAACCGGATCCAGAGAAGCCACGGTTTCCAACAAGACGTATGTATTCTTGCTCCGTGGCGTGGGTCAAAATTCGCTAAAGTGGTTGCACCCTCAACGAGATTGCACCCTCAGCGAGATTCCTTACTAATAAGCCGATAATCATGGCGAGAAAATTGCCTTTAAGGGAAAGAATCTCGCTGAGGGTGCAATCTCGTTGAGGGTGCAATCACTTTAACGCGTTAGATAGATCGCGAACGCTAGCGAGCTCTTTGTTCGCATTACCCGCCGGCGCAGGCACAAGTTTGGCAGATTTCGGGTTGCTCATAGTAAGGGTACCGATACCGTAGGTTAAGCCTAGTGGCGTTATCCTAGTTTTTTCTTTTCTTTTGATGAACCGGGGATTCGGGCAGGGAGCTTTGTCGACTGCTTGACCATTGTTTTCAGTTCGGTTGAGTGTCCGAGCGCTGTACTCGAGTACGGTAGACTATTTCTAGGTGGGTGAGCTCCTGAGTTGATATCATAATATCATGCAGCAGTATCCTCCGGAGAAGCCGCGCGAGTGGCGTAAGCGATGTTGCTGTGATACCGGTCCAGTGCGACACCAGTATTCGTCTAATCCCAGGATCGACCCCACATGCTTCTTCTAGGGCGTTTCGAACCTCACCCATCAACACACTTCCAGACATTCCTTAGGAGATGACACATGCAGCATGCAACACAATGCCACCCCCCAGATTTCTTGCTTTTTTCCTTTTTTTTTTGTTGGGGTTGGAAAGGAGAGTACCAGTACAAATACCGCGCACTTCTGCTAGGATGTGTCTATAAAATCTGAAAACCGTTTCTGCTGATCCCATACAGATCTCCATGGGAGACAAAGGCTATGTTTTCTGATTTTTATAGACACACCCAAGCACTCATTCCCCCGACGCCTTGAAAGTAACTTAGCTTACCCCTTCTAACAAGAATTATCCGCGACTGGAAAAAGATGGAAGGCAAGCAAAAGGCCATTGAAACAGAGGTTAGTTTTTCTTTTTAGTTTTTTTCCTTTCCGGCTAGGGGTCTCCAGCTTCTTATTCTCCTTTTTTTAGACAGGGTTGGTATTAATTGGGCTTGTTAGCGGTTCTACGAGACGGATAGTGGAGAGTATGTATAGCCCCCGGAGCTAGGGTTGGGTTGAGTTTGGTTAAGGAAGCTAGATCTTGGTTGGGTGTTGACTGTTATGGTACCGGTAGCTCTACTGAGACCACTCCACTATCTCCGTCAGACACAAATTATGTCTATGAGAATGGTCGGCGATATAACTCGTAAGTGGCTTTCCGCTCCTCAGATAGGATCTCCGGGCTAAGGGGCTGTAGAAAATACCGTGAGGGGCACTACGCTTTCCCGAATGATGAGGTAGCAGCTCTTCTCTCACACAAGTACCCGCTTTAGAATTCTCTAGTTAAAACCAGAGTAGAAAGAAAACTCCCGCCTCGAGCTAGCCCACCATGTATACACCAGTCTCTTTGGTGGAAGGTTATATTTTGCTCCACTCAAGACTCTAAATCGGGTCCTGGACATCGGAACAGGGACCGGACACTGGGCAATCGACTTTGCAGATACCCATCCGGGCACGTCAATAATCGGAACGGACATCTCCCCAATCCAACCAAGTTGGTCCCCACAGAACGTAAGCTTCGAAATCGATGACGCAGAGTCTGACTGGAATTTCGCCAACGATTCCTTCGACTATATTCATTTCCGCCATTTGATAGGGAGTATCGCGGATTGGCCGAGATTGATTAAGCAGAGCTACAAGTATGCCTCTTTTGGTTTTTTACGCACCCATTACCTTCCATGACTAATGCGTGAACCCAGCGCCCTAAAACCCGGCGCCTGGATCGAAGGTCAGGAATGCTACTTTTACCCTGCCAGCGACGACTCCAGTCTTCCAGAAAACTCCGCTTTCAAGCGCTGGCATGACCTTATCACTGAAGCCTCCATTAAAGCAAACCGGCGGCTGCTCACGGCCGCCAAGATAAAAGGCTGGTTTGCGGATGCCGGGTTCGTGGATGTGGTGGAGACTGTGATAAAGTTGCCCAATGGATCTTGGCCGAAGGACCCGCGATTGAAGGAGATTGGCGCATACCACATGTCCACCCTATTTGACGGGCTGGATGGTATATCGTTCAGCTTGTTCACGCACATGCTTGGGTGGAAGATAGAGGATGTGAATTCGTTCCTCACTGAGGTGAAGGCGGACTTGAAGAATAAGAAGAGTCATAGTTATTACCCCGTGTTAGTATTTTCCTCTACCCCCGTATGAGAATTTTGGAGTATTGACCGCAGGCAGACATGTAATCTATGGGCGAAAGCCACGGTGAATTCACCCTGTTTAGGGCCTGTTTGGCGGGGACGGAAGGCGGGCCAACTGTTCCGTTTCACAACAGTTTCGCATATAAAAATGGTTGTCCTTCCGTTTTGAAACGGTCAGAAATGGTCACTTTGTATGGGGGAACGGAACGGAACGGTCGTTGCCAAACAGGCCCTTAACGAATTACGAACTGGATGATTTTTGGCCCGTATTGAAGTAATCAATCTTTCTTTCTTTCCTTCTTATTTACTTACACGTCGCGGAGGCGAAATATTGGCAAGTGCCTGGGTGGGGGGAGAGGAGGGGGGAAGGGGGAAAAAAGGGCTTTGGAGCAACAAGAAAGGGAAAAGAAAACAACAATAAGAAAATCTGCAATCTTGCCGATCACCCTCGGCCGTCCCTATGAAGAAACCCAGTTGCTGCCTATTTTGAACCAATCATAGTCATAATCATCGGACCTGAACTCGAGGGTCTCACTGGAACTCTCAAAAAGAACGCTAATGGTCTCTGTATGTTGCTCCTCCGTAACCAGTAGCTCTTCCTCATGCACCTGCTGCTCTGGTGCGGGCTCCTCCGGTGGAGTCATCAGCTGCTGCACCTTTACTTTTGGTCTGCCGGCCCTCCTGACCGGATCTCTAGCGGGGCGTTTTGCAGGAACCTCATAGGAAAATGTATTGCGGAACTCGTAGGAACTGCTCACCGGGGTGGCCGTACCTGGCCCACTCTCTGCCATCTCTTGGGCTTTGCGCTTCCGGCCCGTAGGCCCCAACTGGGGTGCTCCCTGCACCTCCATCATTGCAGTGAACTCGCCCTGGACTGGCTCGGGGGGGTTAGAGATGTATGGCGCTTCAAGTTGGATTTGAAGCAATTCGCTGATACAGTTGTTGAGGCTTTTCTCTTCTTCTTCGCTGATGTTCATGCTGGGTGCATTGAGGTGGAGACTTTGCAGGTATAGCTCCTGCGTGAGAGCGAAATACTTCTCCTCCAGATCCTGATACTTCCCCTTCAGATCAGTCACATGTTTGTTCATCGACAGGTAGCTGTTTATCAGCGCGGCAACATAAGTGTCCGTTTTCACGATCCTGTGATGAAGACCTAGGTTTTCCTTTGTCGTTCTTTCAATCTTTTGAGACAAGTCCTTCACCGTCTCCTCTAGCTCTTCCACGCGAGACTTGATAATATCTTCTGGCATATTGTTACTGTGCCTAGTATTGTGATTTTTCAAAAGGTCGTCGCAACATCCAAAGTTCAAAAATTCTAGGAATCTTTTTCTTCTTAGTCTCAGAACGCTAGATATCAAATCAGTGGAGATTGGTGAAAAATACCACAGTGTATCTGGTCCTTTAAGGCGGTTTTTGTGGTATGGCCTGTTAAAGTGCCACTTGCGTCTTTAGAAATAGTTTCAGTGAGAAGAAAAAAAGTCGAGTAGGAAAAGGTATAGACTGCAAGTCGTGATAACCTTTTGGAAAAGCACAATAAGTTTAGAATCTGCTGACAGTTTAGATTCTATGAGGGGATGCGTACCTTTAGAGTGATGAGAGTACTGAGGTGTAGCGTAGGAGAATGTTTCTTTTAATAATAAAAAGTGGGAGCGTGTGAAGAAAGTGGAAGTGTGAGGAAAGTGGGTGAGAGGGAGAGAAGAATCAAAAGTGTCCTTAAATTGGGCGAGCGGTATCGTGCTTAACCATCATACGAGTACAAAACAGTCCGCAGTCCTTTCAGCTGACGTCATTCCCACGATGAACATATTATTGGAGAAAAGGAAAAAAAAAAGGGCTTGGTGAGGACAAATGGAATCTTAAATTCATTGAATACTTAGGCAGAAATTATGCTAGAGCAGTCGAATAAGGTGTGGCTCAATAGGCGAATGAAAGTAACTCAAACCTCTATCATAATAGTACAGGAAACTCTTTTCCTCGAAAAAGTGAAAACTTTGGTATAATAGCTTATAGAGCGGTCACGCAAAGTTTACCACAATAGGCGAGCAAGATTTGCAAGAAAAGTTGCCCGCCAAAGTTAGACCACGACGATCATTTGCTACAGTAGGGCCATTTCTAGTTACTGCGGTTATCATAAGATCCTCCTCATGGATATTCACTCGCTAGAAAAGCACGCTGATATTTCGGTGGCTGGGGTTACAGTATCCATCCAGACATATATTACAGAGGCAAAAAAGCGAGAGAGACAAGGGCTTCTGTGTGTGTGTGTGTAGGGGGGTGACTTCATGCCTTGGTAAATAGCCCAGGTGTCAAATCTGATAATTATGCCCTCTTTTTTTTGTATTATAAGCCGGTATCTGGCGATAAGTACGTATCTGAAACTATGGCTGCTTCTATGCAACCACACAGCCAGTGAAAGAAAGAAAAAAAGAAGAAAAAACTCCTCGCATTCGTAGATACTTTGTGCTAGGCATAAGTACTATACGGTGTAGAGCGCAGGTTAGGTAGGGTAATCAATGTCACGATGTGCGAACGAAAGGGCAAGGTAGAATGAATGGTAATTGAGAATGCACTCTTCCAGGCTAGAGGTTCCTCTCGAATCTACCTATAACTCAGTGGTTCTCGTATAATATCAGGGACTTTGGGATTTCGCATCCAGAGTCAAATCCCAGCAATCTTGTTGGTACAGAGCAGTATTCCCCCCACGCCTAAAGACTTTTTGCGAAGGCTCAATCATAGCGTACGAACGAGGACTTCCAAAGCGTGTAGCACTTATGACCATCCACCATTCATCCATCCTACCAACCTAACCAACAATCCCCCCCTAACAACCAACAGCCAAACTACTTCCGAACAACCTCCACCTTCTCAAACTCAACATCTAACCTTCCCCCCTGCCCATCCTCTGGCCCATCCCTGGTAGGCTTGGCCAAATAAACCCCAACCCAAACCACAGGGTCACACTTCACAAGCTCCTCTTCAAAAACCCACGTAACCTCCCTAACCATAGTCTTCCTCTTCTCCTCCCCCTCCACCAAAAATATCTGCAAACTACTCCCCAACTGCCCCCCATTCACCGCTCCCTCCCTCTCAAAAGTGATAGAAAGCCCAGCATCAAAATTGGGTACAAGCGACCAATCCGCCCAGGAATTGAACGGTGCAGAAACTGTCCCGCGGTTTGGGATACCATTGACGAATTCGATGCCTGACTTGATCCACGCTGGCGGGTGGTCGTCCGGCAATTCTATCAGAGGCTCCGTCGAAGTCTCGGAGTGCGGGAAGAGGAGGATTAGGCCGGCCTGATCGTACAGTGTTTTCCAGTCCGCTCGGAAGCTTGCTGTTGCACTAACGAAGGTTGATAGATGCAATGGGGTGTAGAGAGTTTATTGGTTGGAGGCGATCAGGTCTTGGGGTTTGCGCCAGAGGTCTGTCACCGGCTCTGTGGATAGGGTGAAGGGGAGTGAGGTTGGGAGCGGAGGCGCGGGGGTGGCGTAGTTTAGGAAGGTGAAGTTTGAAAGGGGGATTACTGCCGTCATGTTCGCTCTTGTTGTGAGTGTGAAAGAGGGGGAATTGAGAGAGCATTTACCTCATCTCTCCAAGGAACCTGAATTCCTCAAGCTTACCCCGCAGCACCATACCCGGAGAATACTTCGAATGGGGCAAACCCCGGGCATCTCGGACATGCGTGCGAAACCACACTCTTTTTATACGTGGCTCTCCTGCCGCTACAAGGGTTTGTTCATGTAACTTACCCCTTCGCAAGCCTCTCCCGTTAGCCTCCCGATTTCAATATATGTACAATAATGTGGGAGGGAGATGACAGCCGTTAAGGTTTGGCGCAGCCAATTAGCAATTAGTAGAGGGCGGATGGGGGCTGTAGGGCAAGGAGGTAGGTAATACAAGATGTGGTTTGTGTAACTTGCGGGTCGGATCGCTCTATGATCCACTACGGTATCCTATTACCGGCATTGTTACCTTGATTATGAGACCTGTCCGATGAATGAGTAGGAGGCCAAGAATACCGCCATTGAGTGTCCTAGTACAGCACAGTAAGGGGGTTCCTGGAATATACAAGTACAATACTCGAGCACTTGGTGCAGCGAGCAAGCACAGCACTCCCGTTGATACGAGAACCATATCATTCATAAAAACACGGCCTGGCTTCCAGCCACCGCCAAAGCACGAGAAGCAAGCCACACCGGTACGACACTCGAACATCTAATCATACCCAGCAAACCCTCTTTCCGCTTTACTATTATTATTTTTTTCCCCCGCAGGTATGTATGTATGATAAATTACAATTACAAACGATGGAGGCATTCAGCCCTGGGATTGAAAACATTTATGCAAGTTCTTTTGAGTATCATACGTAAGAGTTTTTTTTTTTTTGTGTAAGGGCTTCTGGAATTTTTTTCAACTGCGGGGCTGATGCCTCTAATCGCGCAGATAAGGCATAGATTTTATCGGTAAGCTGTCAAACGTTTAAGCCAAGCCGGGCCATCAGGCTCCCCAGAGCGGTATAGCAATACCCACCCATTCCAGTCCGGATACAATGAAAAATTATGACATAGGCTCCGCAGCGAGCAACTTAAAAGCATACATATAGAGAATAATGAGAAAGAATATATAGGGAAGAGGAAAAAAAAGATATTATCCCCCATGCCTCTCATCACGAATCCATC
>QOVD01009712.1:0-32615 GCA_003521225.1 Tuber microsphaerosporum | reverse complement strand
ACACGGGCAGCTCACGCATAACCCTCTGCCTGTGTAACATACAAAACTTATGGGCTGTACCTCCGTAGAGCGTTGGTCGGCTACAGTTACGATTAACAATCACTAGCTAGTTAGTATTCGGCAAAGTATGCATTAAACCGCCATGACGCTTAGAATTCATTCGCGATGTTGAAAATAGCCTGTTTCTGTAATTTAATCATGATGTAGAAAACCTCTTGCTTGAAAAGAAGTGTACGGTAGTGCTCAGAATGAAGGAAAATCGGTAGCATTTTTCTCTGTATATTTACTCATGATGGCTCAAATGGTTAGTGTCCTCCATTTAAGACCCAGAAGTTTAGGGGATAATGATCAATTGCATAGCTAACGATACTCTATGTGGCATCGCGCTCACCTATCATAGTGTCAGTGCCACACTGCTAGGGTTGAGTCGCGAAATTAAACGAAGGGATGCCAAGGTTTGTGGCTGGAACAACTACAATCCCCGAACGCTCGCTGACTTGCGACTGGGGGCACTTTGGAGAGTTGCCCGACAGCTCAACCTCTACACCTAAGAGCCTCTGTAAATATCATGCGGTAAATTTATCGCTCTCTCCAGATATCTACAGAAATGTTTTTTTTTTAAAAAAATACTTTGAGCAGCAGTTACCGTGGGCAGATTTTAAGACTGCACTGGTGATGGCCGAGTCGGCAGACATGGGGCTAACTGTGGCTTGGCATTATTCTTCTTCCCGATTAGGAAACCAAGACACTAGTATTATGACTAAGGTTTCCCGGTCTTAAGTCACATGATGTACGGAGGTACAGCCCATAAGTTTTGTATGTTACACAGGTAGAGGGTTATGAGTGAGCTGCCTGTGTAACATACAAAACTTATGGGCGTACCTCCGTAGGACTTCTCAAGGGAAGTCCTACATCACTTGACTTTGGGGCTCAGGGCTAGGTTTTCTGTTCCTGGAATTCGTCGGTTCAGCGACGCTAGGATAAGGGCCTGTTTGGCAAAAATAGGACTGTTTTGCTGGGCGACCGTTTCTGCTGTGAAAATAGCCCCCTCTCCCTTTTGAAACGGAAGGAAAAGGTTCATTTGTATCATATCGGGGAACGGAACGGAACCATTGTATCCAAACAGGCCCTAATAAATAATTGTTTCCGTGGTCGAAGTCTCAAAGCGAGTGACTTTTGATGAACTATCACGAACCTCAGTGTGAGAGCTACGGCGCAAGAACGGAAGAGTGTCAGCCAGATGTTGCCCACTGATGTAGCAAATGGCCTTCCTCCTGCCTCCTGCCATCAGTCAAAGAAACCGTACTTTTGTTCTGTCTTACTTCGCACACATTTATACGTTTTTTTTTTTACTTGATTTAGTTCAGCATTGGGTAAGTTATGCAAACCCTGCGGATCTGGCTGACACTGATCCGTTCTCGCACTATCAGGAGTTGAAAGCTCGTGAATTCTCCAATTGGTGGTCTGGAATATTTGCGAGTCATGGGTACGGTGGTTTATGATGTAGTTACATTTCATCGATTCGTATAGCCTGGTGTGCCCCCTAGGGCGTAGTCCTAGTCATTTACTGGTAATGCCGACATTCTGGCTAGAGATATATATCATACCTTAAGGGATGACCCACCAATTGGGGCTTTCCGCTGGACATGCCAACTCATACTCGAGCACACCCACGAGCGGCCCCCGCTTCGCGTCGCTCACATAGATTCACGCAATAGCCCCGCACACACAAATTCACAGCGGCTAGCCTATTGGTTATGCATCTACCGCATTGTAGCAACTTTTTACCCCATCCATACCCAGCTATACAAACTCGAGACACACGTGAATATCGATAAATGAAAATGTGGGAGAATAACCCCATGAAAGCAAACCTTAGATTAGAAAAACAAAAAATAGAGCAACTGACAGAAAGGGGGGACTTGAGCTTGGGGGCTTTCACTTGGACAAGTTTTTCAAGATCTCAAGCGACTCCCTAACTGTCCGTGTGGTGGCAGTTTCATCTGCCGGAGCTGGAACTTGCTGGGTGAGTGCTGGAGGGCTGTAATTAGTTTGAGTTTGGGGGGCCTGGGCCTGGGAAACTTGGCCTTGCCCACCCCAGAAGGCCGGATTGATATATGCCCCTGTTGGGAGATTATGGAATTGCGGTTGTTGGGGGTTTGATTGACCGGCGGAATATGATCCCTGCTGCTGGAGTTGCTGATATTGTGGGTGTAGGGGTAGCGAGAATGGGCTTATTGGGAACTGGCGGGTGCTGGGCCATTGGCCAGCCTGCCCTTGCATGAGTCGGATGAACTCAGCTTGCTGCTCCGGGGTGGACCACTGAGGTGGGAAAGTGTAGGGATAGGGTTGTTGGAAACTTGGAGATGGCTGGTTCGACTGGATGTTGGGACTAAATGTGGGGATCGAGGGGGGTAACTGGGGTCTTTCGCTGTCGTTTTGGGAGTGACTACCTCTGCGGCCACCTCTTCCGGTAAAAGAATCCTTACCACGGTGGCTGCCTCTGCCCCAGCCCTTGTCGCCCCTCTTGCGGTTGCTGCCTCTCTGCTCCCCGCGAGGGCTGGGGGGAGGGGGGGGTGCCGATGTGTACATTTCCTGCAGATTCGCTGGGCGAGCTAGAGGGATGTATGGCTCATCTATGTGGGTTGGGACCGGCTCTCTGGATCCCCAACCACGGCCACCGCCATATCCACCACGAGTGCTACTGCCCCGAGCGCTGCTACCACCGCTGTCACTGCGACCACCTCCACGATCACCCCGTTTGTCTTGTCGCGCTTCCTTCAAGGATCTCTTATGTTCTGCTTCTGCCTCATCATCCGAAAACTCTTGCTCTGTAATGGGAATCTCCTCATCATAGAAGTTGCTTGCATCGCTGCCCTTCATCGCTCTCAATGGCTGTGTGAAGACAAACTCGCTGTGCTGAACCACGCTGAATACCTTAAGCTCAATAGTTACACCAAGCTCCTTGATCTCCTCCGGACTCTTGAATCGGACAGTGTATAATGGCATTTCCACACGGCCAAGGACCTCGTTGATAACTCCTAGGATAGTGCGATCTTCGAGTGCCAGCACAGAACCTTCTCCCAAAACCCGTTGGTGCCCCGGATCAGAAGCCTCAATAAGGACCAACTTTCCCACAATGGATTTGACAAAACCTACAGGTTTGATTGCCATATCTTGTGTAAGTGAAATACTTGGCTTGTCAGGCTCTGCTTCATCCTCTGAAATCTCGTTTTTGGTACGGTGTGGGGCATAAACGGATGGGGAGTTATCATAACCGCCATCCTCCCGCATTAATAGCTGAGCCATCTCTGCCGCATTCATGGGAGAGTAGCGTCCTTCCTCGTCGCTATCCTCTTCATCTGCTGATGATGCCTCCTCGTCACTGACTTCATCGTCTGAAGAGAATTGCCACTCCGAATCTGGATTGCCCTTGTTCTCTTGCGCTGCCCCAAGGAAATCTAGATCGATAGGCTTTTTTTCTTCCTGGGCCGGTGCCTTCGGTTGGCTCGTTGCATCTGCAGGAGGTGGGCAGTTAATATCTGACTCGGAGGATACCTCCTCTTGTTTAATTTTCTCGTGTGGATCCCCTGATCTGCCATCCTCTATACCTTTCATAGTGATATCCGTTTCTGATCTGACTGGTCCTGGCACCTCCTCTTGTTTAATTTTCACCTGTGGACCCCCTGATCCGTCATCCTCTGTACCTTCCATAGTGGCATCCGTTTCTGATCTGACTGGTCCTGGCACCTCCTCTTGTTTAATTTTCACCTGTGGATCCCCTGATCCATCATCCTCTGTGCCTTCCATAGTGATATCCGTTTCTGATTTGATTGGTCTTGGCACTGCGGGTTTTACTGCGGTATCATTGGGAAGTGTAGAAGGGAAAGGATCGGGGAGGCAAGGCGAGTATTCAATTGAATCATAGGAGTCCACAGATTCTGCTTTGTCGATATCCACTTCATTGTTCCTGGTAGATTCCGTGGGTCCCGTGAGCATCGCCTCTGAATTGGAGCCACCGAGTTCATTTTTATCTGCGCCTGGGATCTCTTGGTCTGAATCGTAAGAAGCGTCAATCAGAAACAATCCTGGTATTCTAAACCTAGAGCTAGACCTTGGAAACAAACATGATCTAGGAGAGCAGTGGTCAGGTTGGTTTGTGGGCGGTGAAACCGCAGGTTGACCTGTAGGGGGCGCCTGTTTGTCAGGCATCGGAGTGGCTGTCTGAATTCAATATTCCTTGAAAATAGGTGTTCGGATTTTGTGCGTTAGTGTTGGTTGCGCTGGCGGGTGTTGAGGGAAGGTTGGCGCGTGGGGAAAATATTTTCTCGTGGGGAGGACAGAAGTGTGAGAGAATGAGGCTCAACCGGAACATTTCTTGGCACTCAGGAAGTCTCAGGGCCTCCCTCGTGGCTGGATGGTGGTGCCAGCTCGTTAGTGTCGAGCCCTTGGGGCTCGCACTGCACGGTATCATGTGATACCCACGGTTAACAGGAGAGGAAACTACAGACTACAAACGGCGGACAAAACCTAGATTTATTGCCCTGAAATACAGCTTAGGTTTTGGGAAAACTCGGAACACTTCAAGATCTCGCGAAACTTGGGAACGACAGTGCCCGCTATGGCAGAAGCACGCTCCAGGGGCCAAGCACGAGCGAAAGGAGCAGGAGGTGGATATCCGACTTCCAGCTCCCCCGAAAAGATATCCATCTCAGAAAGCAATGCGGAGAAGCTTGTCGGGTGGGCTTAATTATCCATATAGTTCTATTAAATTTTGGAAGCTCCCAACCACTGATGCATTCGTCGCCAGACCACGCGTGTCCCATCCGATTATCTCTCCAACTTCAGCGTTTTCAATTCTACTTGTCGTCCGATTGCTTTCTGCAGTGTATGCCACTATTCCAGATTGCGACGAGGGTTCGTATTTATCGGGGTTGGGAAGTGAGAATGTGGCTGATTATTTTTCTAGTCTTCAATTATTGGGAGCCGGCTCATTACCTTGCGCATGGATATGGTCTTCAAACATGGGAGTATTCACCGGTATACGCTATCCGTAATTGGGCCTATGTGGGATTGCATGCTATTGTCACTAGAGCGGTATCTTTGGCTCCCCAGCTCGAGAAAACTCATGAGTTCTACGGCTTGAGGTGTTTATTTGCTGTGTTTTGTGCATACTCTGAGAAAAGACTGTACACAGCAGTATCATCGGGCGTCAACCGGAGAGTCGGAATTCTGTATCTTATACTTACTATTGGAAGCGCCGGCATGTTCCATGCAGCTGTCGCGTTTCTTCCATCTACCTTTGCTATGTATACCACGATGCTCGGAATGGCGTCATTCATGGATCGTCGTCGGGGATTCTGCACTGTTCAAGGCGTTTTCTGGTTTGCAGTTGGGGGACTACTTGGGTGGCCTTTCAGTATGGCCATGTGCATCCCGTTTGTGTTCGAAGAAATCTTCATGGGATGTGTAGCCTGGGGCCTTGTTCCGACTGTTTTACGATTGGTCAAAGGCGGACTTGTGTCGTTGATTCTACTTGTAAGTTACATTTCCATAAATTTAACACACAAATTAATTGCTTTGGTAGGTCTTGATCGTTGGTGTGGATTCTTTGGCCTATGGGAAACTTGAAATAGTCCCTTTGAATATTGTTCTTTATAATGTTTTCAGCGGATCTGGAAAGGGCCCGAATATTTATGGTACAGAACCGTGGTGGTTTTATTTCGCTAACTTGACTTTAAACTTTAATGTCCTGCTTCCGCTTGCTCTTGCTAGTTGGCCACTTTTGGTAAGTAACTGACTTCAACTAATAGTCCAATTTGACTGACTCATGCTTTTGGCAGAGCTTGTATTATCTTGCCTGTCGAAGCCTGGCGATTGGTATTACGCCCCGGATGGCCTCAATTTCTCTGCCGCTATACCTTTGGCTTGCCATTTTTACAGCTCAACCTCACAAAGAAGAACGATTCATGTTTGTGGCTTATCCGGCCCTGTGTATCAGTGCTGCCATCTCGTACCATGTTATTCTCACTGTCTGGGGAAGTCTCTCAACCCGTCTCACTAGCGGAAAAGCGCGGGAATTCCTCAACTGGGTTGTCCTAGCTGCACCTTTATCGCTGGCAATGATGGCTTCCATCAGTCGCATACTGGCTGTGACTTCAGGGTATTCCGCGCCACTACATGTTTATTCTGTGCTACCATCCGACGCACAGGGATACCTCTGCTTGGCGAAGGAATGGTACCGGTTCCCGTCGTCTTATTTCTTACCAAATGGCATGAGAGTAAAGTTTGTCAAGAGCGCTTTTGATGGGCTCTTGCCGGGCGAATTTCCCGAAACCAGCGACCCTTGGTCATGGCCGGGGACATGGATGATCCCTTCCGGCATGAACGATGAGAACAAAGGGGATCCATCGAAATATGTATTAATCAGCCTTCCCCCCAAAGCTATGTATAAACAAACTAACGTTGTTGCAGGTGTCTTTGGAATTATGTGATTATATGGTAGAATCCTACTTTAGCCGCCCAGTGGAAGAGTTCGAGCCAGACTACGCCCTAGATCAAGGACAGTGGGAGAGTGTATACTGCGAGAATTTTCTGGACTCTGCCCAGACCGGTATGCTAGGGAGGACGCTATGGGTGCCTAGATGGGTACCTATTAAGAAGAGCTGGGGCAAGTATTGCCTTCTCAAGAGGACGGCTCGGTAAATAGTGTTATTCTTGTTCCGTATAACTAGATTAGGAATTTGAGTGGTGGGTGCAGGTCTGGTGGTGTTTTGTTGATGTGATGAGCCACGTAACTTAGGTGCTGGTTGGCTCGAGGAATTGCAATAGATATACTCTGTGACCTGTTGTGGGCAAACAGCTACCTCAACCCACCTATACGGAAAGTTGTGTACTTCGGTATCCCATTTGAGCGTCCATGTCTCGCCCGGGGGGGGACCTGGCGAGTGAGTGGTGGTGATTTGCGATACTTTCCAATACCGCATGCGGGAAGTTCGGTCTATCAACTATCTTATGAAAGGTGTAAGAATTCGTGGCGTGAGGAATGATTTGGGGCATCCCGTATTTGTTTTTGCACAAGCCGGTAAATCATGCACAGTACTGTACTCGTACTGTAGGATGGGGGAGAGGGTTAGGGTTATCCACCGACGACAAAAATGGAAGGACCAGACAGCGTCCGGAATATCCCCGGCTTGTTTTATTCTCGATTGGCTGCCCCAGGAGTATTCTCTTAGTAGAACACCGGTAATCTCCTTACTCTGCTGTGCTGTGCTCGAGTAGTGTAGGTAGTATCTCTTGATATGGTGGGGGTGTAAGTAAGCTGTTGAACAAAGCCTTGTTTTAGTATCTTTAACACGGGTAGATGCGGGAGGATGGCTGCTGTAGCTATCCCTCTCTATTGAACTAAGATAGCTGCTTGCGGATATTTTAACCCTGGTAGGCAAAAATATCCCCCCCGACAGCCAACCAAGGTTGTGAGTGTTCTTATCGATAGCTCCCCAACCTCGTCATCACCCTAGATTAAAGTGTTGATACGGTACCCCACGCACGTACCGCATCAGCTGCGTATCGGCAATGGGGAATTGGTCTTGGTTTGTGAAATCTAGAGAACTTGATTGTGGAGATCATTATAAACTCGGCGGGCTCTCTTTTCTACCATCTAGCTCTCTACTTTAAGTGCGACGGGAAAGGGAAGAAGAGAGAAAGGAAGCGAGGGAAGAGTATGGTGCTCCGGGAATTGAAGATGGTACTGTTATTATCGGTTCAAGAGCCCCTGCTGCGCCATTTACCGGAATACCTATTTGTGGCAGTGTTACTGTCTAGTATTGTTTTTTTAATATTGAGGTGGAGGAGAACTCGGAGGCGTGATGCGCCAATTCGACGCTCGTCGGTTGAGAAGGGACCAGGGAGGGAGCCTGGTGGTATGCTATTGATGCTTCCTCTTCTTCCTCCTCTAACATGAAGGTATTTAGCTAACGGGTATACAATTTCTCCAGTCTGGATACCGCTGACCTTCGAATCCCCCATCCCACCGCCATATCCGGACTGGGACATCAGCACGACAAAGCCACTCCCATATCGGCCCTTCCGCTATGGCCCAAAGTACTCACCCCCCCCTTCTCTTCCCCTTCCTCCCATATTAACCTCTACGTAAAGATACAACATAACAATGGGCCTCCGCAAAATGCCCTTCGAAGAATGGATAGAATTGGACAACCAATTCCCAAACTATCACTCGACCAAGGCCTCCCGAATCCTCTCTCGGGGCGCCCAAGCCAGCACCACAAATCCAGTAGCCTACGACGCTGCCATTGAGCTTCTCGAGCACCTCGTCGACTACCTCCCCGCGCGCTACCCCTCCCTCTTCGCCCGCACCGAGACCGGTATGCACAACACGTACACCGGCGAAACCTTCGACATTACCGCGACACCCCTCTGCGAAGACCCCATGCAGATGGCGGCTAGAATGGTACAGGACGATCTCGCCATCATGATCGAGGGAAAGGATGGGCAGTACTATTTGCAGGCGGGGAGTATTCTCCTCGCAGGGTTTTGGCGACTGGGTGATAAATTGGGGATGCCGTTGGATGAGATACACACTAGTGGAGATGTACCAGGGTATAGGGAGAAATTGGCGAAGGGGATGAATAATTTCTTCGCAAGGGTTATGCCGGGAGGACCGGTCATCAGGAATAATGTATGTTTTCCCTCTCAGTATGGAGGAAGGGAGGGAGGGGGACTAATGCAGAATGATGTAGTATTTCATGCAAGCAGACGACTGTCTTGCCTGGTCTCACAGCATCGGTCCTGAAGACAGTGAACAGATCGGGTGGTACACAAGTGAAGCCAACAAGGGTATTGAGCATTACCATTTCAGGTCCGAAAGGCAGACATTGAGGAGGCTGCCGAGGAGTGGGGGGGTGGTGAGCATCCACTGTATTTTGTTTTTTCTTCCAACCCTTTTTTCTCGCTGTGCTGACTGACTGGGGCATGGGAAATGATCAGGTATTCACGATACGTACATACTTCCTCCCTATCACTGAAATGGCCAAAGAACCGTACGCCCCCGGCCGATTGGCTTCCGCGATACGTAGCTGGGGCGACGACGTCGCAAAGTATAAAGGTCGGGAGCGCTGGCAGGATGTACTCCTAGCATATCTGGACAAGGAACACGAACGGCAGATGGCCGAGGGACTAGAGCCTGAGAAGGAGGAATATATATATCCTTACTAACCCCCTCCCCTCCCTCCGCACCATGTGTAGCAATCGCCCCGTATCGTACATGGTCCCGTCCAATTCAATTTAATTCAAGAACCCCATATTACTTATTTATTCATTATTCCTATTTATCCTTCCTGTCCCAACCGACCCTTTATAATTTTACAAAAGAGTAAAGAAAAAAGAAAAAAGAAAAAAACAACTCAAAAAGCCCAATCCATACTCGGCTCTTCGAACACAGCCACAGGAGGCTTCACCGTCCCGCCCGCACCACCGCCAATCCCCGGCATCCCCAGCTTCATACTCACCGCGGGCGGGGGTTCATCCACGACCGTTATAGAACTCCTCCTTCTGAAGTGATGTCGCGGACTGAATTGAATAAGTGGCTTGTGCGCGTCTTTGCTTGTTCTTAGGAACTCCCAGTTGCGCA
Source organism: Tuber microsphaerosporum (assembly GCA_003521225.1). Classification (NCBI taxonomy): domain Eukaryota; kingdom Fungi; phylum Ascomycota; class Pezizomycetes; order Pezizales; family Tuberaceae; genus Tuber; species Tuber microsphaerosporum. Next base: position 22,966 of record QOVD01009712.1, on the reverse strand, counting down.
CTATAATAATCATTATGATGCCCATCATTTTTACTTGCAGAGGGGGATTGGTACCTAAGTCCAAAGCAAGTAAATCACAGCCCATACGATCGTATAGTCTAGCGGTGTGTAATAGAAATTGGGATTCCGCCTCTGGACTAATCTTTTCCACGCCGCGGAGGGTTTGTAGTGTTTTTTCACGGATCTGGCGGTAGAGGATTACTAATGCTGGGTCGTCCGCCAGGAAGAGCCTTGCTTCGATTTTAGTCGGAGTGGATGGGGAGTCGGTGCCTTGGATTGTTAAGGACCGTAGTGGTGACTGTTATTATTTATCACGTTATTTTTAAGCTCGTGATATGAAGAAAGCAAGAAGGAAGACATACGAGTAAACACCGAACAGCCATATCCTTCCTCCTGAGCATCCAAAACGCCCACGTCGCCAGCCAACGATTACCCTTTTCCACGGCGAGCGGTAGGATCCTGTCTTGCAGCAGCCCGCGGAGGACTGAACCGTCGTCGCCTTCGTAGACTCTTGCTACGGCGATGGCGAGTTGTATGTCATTCATGCGGTCGAAGCAGACGTTTACGGCATCTTTGAGACTGTCTGCTAGCAGGAAGAATGCTGCAGCGTATTCTGTTTGCCCTGTCAGACGGAGTGGTAACGGAGTTGGGGGAAGGGGGTGGGGAGAATAGACCGAATCGGTGCCTCCCCATGAGCGCGTACGCATTTTTCATGGCGGCGGTTTTCCACCGCGGATCCGAGAAGTTGTTTGCTAGGAAGCGCTGGGTGGAGACTTGTTCTCGGTTCCAGGACGCCATGCGCCAGAGGCCTATTAGGACGTTCTTCTTTTTGAGGGCAAGGTAGTGTAGGGAGCAATCTATGGGGTTTTTCTCAAAGGTGCTGGTGTAGTGGTTGCGAGCTATGATTTCGAATTGTTTGTGCTAGAGGCGGGCTGTTAGCTGCTGTTGTAGGGGTTGGATGAGAAGGGGGGAAGTACTATGGCTTCTGAGTCTCGTAGCCACATGAATACTCCACTCTCACGGGCCTGTGGCCACATCATTTTTCCTTTGGCGTTGTTGTTCACTAGATCGATTAAGATCTCTTGTGAAGTGCTGTGGAAGGCCCAGGCGGCTGAGCGATAGGACATATCTGCGGGTTCTCTGCGGAGGCCATGTTGGCGGAAGGAGAGGAGGTATCTGGCGCCGTTCTCGTCGATTGAACGACGGTGCTCTTTGACCTGTGCGACACACTCTACGATGCTTGCCAGGTTGATCTGTTCCGTGCCCATAAGGTGCGGAATGGGTACCTTTGTCAGCAGGCCACAAAGCGACTTTGCTAGTGTCTCGTCAAAACAAAGTAATTCCTCTTCTTCCTGATAGCTGCCGAAGAAACCGCCAGTGAGCTTGCTAGTTCTTCTTGTGGTTGATAAATCCTATTCTTGAGTCAGCGGCTGTGATACTGCATCCTAAGCAGCGGGGTCAATCCACCTCTTCCCTAGCCAAAAACGTATCAATAGGAATCTCTAGAAAATTGTCCAAGGGAATCTCCTCATGAAAGTTCCTCAACTCCTTATGTAATCTTACCAGAATCTCTTCCACTAGAGCAGACTTCCCGGCGAGAATACACTGCTGCAGGAACTGCGGATGATAAACCGGAACAGGGCCATTCAAATGAGATACTATCTCGAATATATCATCTAACCGTGCTTTGAGCGAAGATAGCTGGAGTTGCTTGGAGAGATCGTCCAGCTCTTCAACTTTTCTCGAGTAGACGAAGAGTTGGTTTCCGGCGCCAATGACCAGGCTGCCGTTACTTAGCCATAGCGAGTCACCGATTGGATGGGGAGTGATATCCCGGACATTGATCTGCCGGAAAGAAGCCCATGCTGGCCCAGCGTTCAAGTAATCGTATCGGAGCTGGCACATCAGTAGTACTCGATGCGGGAATCCGACAGCTAATATCGACTGCGAATCTGGAGTAGATGTCCAATCTAAGTCTTGTATTACATCCTGGCTTTCGAAGTGCTGCTGATATTCCAATTGCGCAGCCCTCGAATCCCAGATCGTCAATTCACTGCGTCCGGAATTGACAAGTGCTATCTTTCGTATTGAGTTCCCCTTCGCTAAAGAGGGGCTTTCGATACCAGTATCGACTGTTGAAGTCTCCAGCCAACGAAGACCCGACTCGTCTGGAGATACTTTTACAGTCCAGGACTGTAAGAGACCTGATTTGTCCACCGTTACGGCCACCTCTCGAGAGAAGGTGTCTAGGGTGCCTGATATCGTTGCATTCCAGCCCACAGGATCAACGGGCAGAATCATTAACAGATCCTCCTTCATGTCTAGCGCGAACGTAGCAAGCTCGTGAACCGTTGGTCGAACATTATTGATTCCATTCGTCAGCTCACTAGGCTTCTGGGGTAGTGTGATACCCCATGCGATCCCCTTCATTTCCGAACTCAACGCAACGACATGGTACTGTTTTAACCCATCTTGCGCTTCCGGTAATAACAATAAGCAAAGCATTTTCCCAGCGACTTTGAAATCTAGCTGTTCAAGTTCTTTTGCTACGGGTTGAGTCGAGTCCCATAATACCACATGGCCATCATGCAATGTCATCACGTAGTTTCCTGCTAAACCATCAGCAATTGCTAATCCGAGATAAACTTAGATAACATACCATTATCAAGAATTACAGCTCTATGCACACGATTCGTAGGTGATATAGAACTCTGCTTTGAAAGCGCAATATTATCCCCCTTCGACTGCGACCAGACCATAAGCTCATTCTTGTGAGCAGACGACAGCATAGCTTTCCCATCCGCAGTCCGTACGAGCGTTTCAATAGGCCCGGAATGCCCAGCTAATACCCCCAGAAGACTCGCTCTCTTCGAACGGGGCGAAGGGTCTAAGAACCGGTCTAATCTCGCCTCATACCAGAATATCCTTCCGTCGAACACATGGGCCAAAACCATTAAACCTATCACTTATCAGCTATCGTCCCTCACGGCACCTCCGCGAGGAAAGCATAGGAGACGAACCTGCACCCCCAGAAAAGCTATGAAACTGTACAAACGCCTCCTGCTCTCCCTTAGCCACAAACTCCATCCCGGAATTCTCAGCATGCATGACGCTAAAGACATTGGTGGTCCTTCGAGTCCTGCACCCCACATTCTCCAATCCCCAAGCGCTCATTCTCCCCCGTCCATCAAAAACTACACAGATCTCCGGGCTCCGCTTCGCAACCTCAACAAGCCTCTGGAAAACTTCCTGCCCCCTCTCACCCTCGGTCACAGAACAAACCGCGCTCTCAACAGCGTGCGTAAACACGCATCCATCCACAATCATCACATATCGATTATCGGACCTCCTCGCCATAGTCTTCTCATAGTCCAGGCTATCCGGGATGGATTCTCGGAGATCTATGACAGCCCATAACTGAAGAAGGTGTAAGTCATGTGGATATACTGGCGCCCAGACCCGTAAGACCCCGTCCGCGGCGATGGTGTAAAGGACGTTATCGACCGACTGCTCCCGACTGAACGGTCTTCGCCAGTGAATCCCCGTAACAGCGCGTGGGTGCGGGAGGTACGAGAAATCGAACTGGACGTCTTCGGTGCCAATTGATAGGCGCCTCCATATCTTCACTAGGCGGTCTGACTCCCCGGTTGAGGCGATGAGCGAGGCGTCGTAGCTGAATTCCCCGATGTGCACTAGGTTCGCGAGGGATTTTTCCCAGATTTTTTTCGGGGGTGCATGTTGTGTGCTCCAGAGTGCAAGGCTGGTATTGCCGACTAGTAACTCTTCCTCCCCGCCCCAGGATACCGTTGGTGGTCTGGCGTTCCCCCTTATGCCTATTTGGCTTTGCAGAACCCACTACTCCCTTCGGGTCAGTCGAGCTTATCCGCGGAGACACTATCGGATACAAACCTTCAGGGACCGCTCCTCGGCCCCCACCGGCGCATAGACAAACACCCTCCCCTTTGCAACCGTAGCAATCTTCCCCGAAATCTCATCAACAGCTACCCCAAACACTTCCACATCGTGATAGATTGTTTGTATAAGCCGGTCCACATCGCCGAGTAATGCCAATGCACATCCGGAGACATACGCCTATATCCCTCATTAACAATCAGGGACTCTGGGGGTGTGAAGATGCCCTAGGGTAAGAAGGAAATGGCAAAAGGGACGACAAACGATTATTCTTTTCCGCCCCCATTCCACCGTGCAAACGGCTTGTATACTTGACTGAGGTTTTCCCGGGAGTAAAACTGAGCGCAAGGCCATATCATGGGGTGTATGGATCGGGGGCGAAAGAGCTTCGAAGGACGGAGCTGTTACAGTATGGGGAGTCAATTAATAGTTGGTTGGATGAGAAGAATGGAAGGGATGAAGATCGCAACGCGCGTGCGGCTGGCAGCTCATGACCGGAAAAATGGGAAACCGCCGTATCACGTGAGAACCTGTCAAATTGATTATTAGGCAGGGATACAGTAGGCAGTGAGGAGCCTTTGCTATATTTATTTCTATGGTTCGGATGGTACTGTATGTATGGGATTTACGGGGTCTCGTGTTCGGGATTTCTGTTCAATAGAGTTTATCTGCCGGTGGATGTGCGCAGAGGGATTAGGTAATGCATGTTATGGTCGGAAAAATGATTTTCCGTAGAGGAGGCACTTGCCATGGGGTATGCCACGGGCAAAGAGTGCTTTTCAGTGTTAAAAGTTACTCGAGCACAATGTTAGGACCTATAAGCTACTCGGTACACTACACGAACATTACAAAGCCCATACAATCCTACTATAACAATCCAAAGAGGGCTAATGATTACACTTAATCCTGGCAATCATTATGATCAATCCCGTCGTAAAAGAAAAGGTACACTTCCATAACATAACGCTTTTCACCAACCAAAACTCCCCCAGTAGCCCTATTAGAATTAATGAAGAAAAAAAAAAATAGAATAAAGAGTAAAAGGAATAAACAAAGAACTTTCTTCACTCTCCCAATCGTGACCTCCCAAGCTCCCTCGATCTTCGAATGGTGGACCTCAGAAGTGGGCTTGCAGGTGCTCCGTCGGCTGTTCTCCCAAATAGTCTACCACCTGGTGTTCCACCAGGCGTCCTACCGAATAACCTGCTCCTTGCGAGCGCGGTGGTAGCAGATGTTCTCCAAGGAGCAGGCATTACTACAGCCGAACTTCTCGGAGGCTTTGGTGTTCCGAGAGGAGTACTCGACTGCCCTACGCCAGGTTGAAGAGGTGGAACCCAATCCTCGCCAAAGTCTCCCTCGATTGTATCATCTATGCCCGGTGGAATGAGTATTCTTGTCCTCTCTTGCTCTTCGAGTCTAGAATCGATATTATCTTGTGTCCGGATCCTCCACATCCTGAATAGTGCCTTGAATCGTTTCCTCTCGAATCTGCTAGCTGTCATGCGAAGCATGTTCAAATGCCAGGATTTGGTCTCCCATAGGCTGAAATACTTAATTGCTGCCCGCGCTGTTGCTTCTTCTGAAAAGAGTTTAGCTTGTTCTTCGAGTTCCATGTTTTGGTCATGGCGGTCAATCCAAGTGATGAGGCGCTGTCTCATAATCCGGAGGTTACTAGCTTCTTCTGCCTGGGCGGCGAGTGACAATAGACCCCCCGCTCGGGTCTGCCAGTGTTGAAAGATGTTAAGTGCAGTGCTTGTCACGTTTTCATGTCTGAAGCCTTGCGCAGTGTCATTCATATCATGGATTCTGTTGAATTTGTTTTTCCAAACCTCTATAACCTTTGCGGCAAGATTTCTCTTTGTCTTCCGGGCAGTCACGCGGTAGGCTGTCCTTAATCTTTGTTTCCTGGACTCCTTGAATGCTCTCATCCACCTCCTTAGGGTCCTCCTGACAGTAAAGTAGTAAACCGCGTCATCCGCCCAATCATCAAGCTGCACGTAAACATCGCTCTCGGCTCTCCATTTCGCGAGTGCCCTGCTGACAAGATTACTTCGGTATATTGCTCGTGCTTCGTTCTCCGAGAGTTGCACCAGTCGTAACCTTCTTCGTAACATGCGCAAAGCATCGGCTGCGATCCTGCGATTCCGCCTGACAGTCATCTCATGGCATAGGTTCTCCATCTTATCTCCCTGGCTCCGGAATCTTTCCACCCAGCGAGATAGAGTGTCTGCTTTCAACTCCCTCTCACTGTGCAATTTGAACTCCCGAGCCCTTGTGTGTAAAACCCATTCGCGGAGTGTACTTATAGCAACCCTTTCATCTACTCGTTCAACCATAACGTTGTGTCTTACTCTCAGTCTCCAATTGCGAAAGACGGGCTTGAGAAGACGGACCCTTGACATTTTCTCAGCCTCGATTGACTGCCTTGCTCGTGTTCTCCAGGCGGTAAAAAACGTGTCCCCGATGCGATCATTGACGAATTCAACCATGGCATCCAGTATAGGTGTAAATCGCGTCTCTCGACGCCATATCTCGAAAGCGCCGCGAGCCAGAGACCATTCCCTGTGGTCTGCGGCGATATCTGCTTGGTCAAGACATTTGATGGTACGAAAGGACCAATGTTCAAAAACCACTTGCAGGGTTCGTCTCCTGAAGAAAGCTTCGGCCATTCTGTTCATGCGAATCTTCTCCTCGGTGCGATCGACCCATACGGAGAGCTTGTCCAACAATAGTTTCTCATTACTCCGCCTCGTTCCTAGCATCCCACAGAGCTTAAAGAACCAAGTCCAGTAAGCCCGGTGCGCAAGATTCCTCTCGAAAACCTCTTGTGCTTGCGCTGCCATTTCCCTCTTCTCAGCCAGGCTGTTCCTCCATTTCAAAAGCGCGCCAGATAGTTGAAAAAGTCGAATTTTCGTATTGTTTTCGACAACCACCTGCCTCCAAGCACCGAAATATTTCCTCGCGAGTATTCGCTCTCGAACTTCCTGGGACCGCTGAACAATCACCGCCGTTTTCTGAATCCAGAGGCGGAACGCGCTAGCTAAGAGCCTGGAATTGTACCGCACTTCAGCCCGGCGCTCGACGATAGCAAACCATCTTACTTCCTGCCAAATGTCAAAAGCCTGCCGTAAAAGGGTCCTACGATCATGGAGAAAAGCAATCTGCTCGAGCGACCGTTGACGTACCACACGTTGAATTGTCATCAGATGCCAATGATGGAAGTACTCCCGTAGGACAGTACGCATCCTGAGGTTATAGAGTGCATCCGCGGCATTCTCTGGTACACGGGGAGGGTCTGGGATACTGGATGTCTCAAGTCCGTATTCCCCCACTGCCAATTGCTCCCTGCGACGCTTAACCTCTTCGCGACGAGTCTCCGCCGCGAGCTCTGCCGCTCTAATGGCACCTTCACGGGGTGACCCACTCCCCGATGGACGCCTCGAGGAACGAAACTCGATGCTGGTCCTGCGCAGGGAAGGCGGAACATGTTGTCTATCATACTCATCCTCCGCGGTGTATCCTTCCTCCTCCTCCTCCTCCTCCTCCTCCGAGACTGCATATGCTCCAGTAGCCCTATCTCTTCTCCGCTTTGCCTCTTCATACCTCCGTCTCGTGTAGTCTGATGTCGCCGCTGGTACTTCCAAAAACCTCGTTTCTGAGATGTCAACTCCTTGGTTCTATTGACTTCGTTAGTAGATGATGAGCATATAGAAATAGTAGGGTGGCGTGCGTCGAGCAATTGCATGAACTTATCATAAAGTGTGTTCCCCTCTGCTCCCTGTAACTGGAGTATAAATCTAAAGTACACGCTATCCAGAGCAGGATTGATCTGCCTGGCAGCAAGAACGGTATCGTAAGCCCTCCATATTGCGCGGAACGATCTGTTCTCCGGAATAACAGACGCGAGCGAAACGATTTCATGGAGGATTTGCAGGTCTTTCAAACGAAAACACACATCAGTCTTTCCTCTACCATCCGCCAAAAAGTGCTAGAACTTACCGGCAGCGGTGTAGTGGTATCTTTGACGTGATGCGACAGCATTACCAGTAATATCTTGCGGTGGTGGTGGGGGCATGGACGGAACGGCATGAGAAGCAGAGGGCAGCCCAAAAATCGGAATATTATCTTATCAATGAGCAAGCGGAACAATAGTCATTGGAGTGAGGGGAAGAATATAGTAAGGGTGTTTTCGGAAAGCAGCGAGTGCTCATAGCGGCCCTTTCACCCGGATTTGACTATTGTTTATTTTGATGTTGGGACAAGGAAGGAATCGGCTTTGGGGTTTGTGAGAATCAGAGAGACGCGTGCATCCTTTGTTGTTGGTTGCCCGTTGCGACCGTGGTGGCTAGCAACGAGAAAACGCTACGCCTAAAACGGAAAACTAGTGAATGCCATTCTCGAGTGATCACTTGTGATACATAAAAGAAAATTATAATCAATACAAAATATCATCAAAAGCACAAGCGGAATCTACCTGAGCACAATAACGCCACACTTCCATCCACCAACTCCGACAGCCTAGTAGTAACCGGTATTCAACAATACACACCCTCTATTAGTGCTACGGCTGCCAGCGTTTGTAGCAGAACCTGCCCATCACCTCCGCTAGGAAGGAAGACGGGGAGCGGGCGTTGGATCAGGCAGCAGCGGATCCAGGGGTAGATTCAAAGGTTCCGCCTACTAGTAACTGTGGGAACAAAACCAATCGCGAAGTGCCTCATGGAGAAGAAACTATACGAAATCCGTGTTGCGGGGAACTCCAGTGTTTCCCGGATAGAGACGCATTGTGCAGACCGTATCACTGAACTCGATATAGATTTCCAGTAGACCCAGCTTGAGAAGCCCTCGTGCAGTTTATGCCACCGGAGCGAACAAATAGTTCCACTTGATCAATCATTGTGATGGTTGTCCAACGCGTTCAAAAAACGACTTTTCCCACATCAAATCTACCACACCACACCCATGCTAACGGTTAGCACGGTTTGTTCTCCAGGGCCACGTACTCAATGATCCGGATGATCAAAACGTCACCCCAGACCAGGGCGATGAAATACTCCTCAGACCATCCACTTCCTCTCAATCCCTTAACTACCACCACCATCACTACCACCACCCCCAATGTCAGAATTTACCCCGCTTATGAGCACTTCCTCTCTCCCTCCAAACGTTCCATCGGTTCTCCCTCCAATATTCTCAGATCTCGAAGCTCAAGCTGCATACTTCCGTGCCCGAGAGAAGTACGAAGCAGACCTCCTCCGAAGGATTCGCCGAAGGGCCATTATCAATAAGGTCATTGTTGTTGCAACAGTTGGGATCGGGGTACTGATGATTGGCTTATTGGTGTGTTTCGGGGGTAATGTAGATCACTCTGATTGAGTGGAACACACTCGCTCACATATCAGCAGGGATGGCAGCGAAGAGGAGGGCTGGCAAGGATTTGGGACGAGTCGGATGAAGTGCAAGGCTATTAGCAGCAGGGAAACGGGCTAGAGTTGCCAATTATGGAATGAGTACCTTACGGTCCTCCTAGGCCATTAAGGATTATCGAGTGAGAGTCGGTGAACACCTTGCTGTCATGAATCAGATAGAGAACAAGCCTTTAGTCACTACCAGACACGTCGTAAGGCACTCAATCTGACTTTCATTCGTTGTGGCAAATTTGCTGCTGCTTGACCTGAACAAAAAAAATTCATGGACTAGAAGAGAGTGGCCTTGCCAGTATCGTGAAATCAGTCATAACCACAATTGGTCTTTGCGTTCAGCAGCGTATTTCCACTTACCCAGAACGAAGTAAAGGGTTCACATGGTATCGGGTCAAGGGACGGTCGGCCCTGATTGGCTGGTTGGTTTCAGTTGCAAGCGCTGACCCTGATTGGTTGATGAAGTGCTGCTGTGGGAAGTCTCGACCAGTTTCTATACTTCTTAGCACTCATTTGCTCACCGTCCGCAGAACAAACAACTTCCGAGATTTCCTTCCAAATCTTCTTTTCCCTCACTATCCATACAATAGATTAGTGGTACTCCAATTCCCCAAGTGGCCACAGTGGAAATGGTGACACAAAATTGTCTCTTCTCCTAGAACACGAGCTGTCAGCTCCGAATGACGGTTTACTTATCGAAACATACGATGCCATGATGTCTACCCGATTGTACTACGCCGGTGCTTGAATGTGCCAGTAATTGACCTAGCTGCGAGCAAGGAGGAGTTGAGCCCGACTCGTGAGTGTAATAATTTTATATCCACTGTCCCCGATATGGACGCATGACCCTGTAGTCCGGACTATACCTCGCATAAGCCGACATTCTCCTTTGGTCGGCTTTCACTGCCCTATTTTACCCTCGGTCTGGTAGTGCTCCGCAAGTGATCCTCCATTGCGCACCGAGCTATTGCTACCCAATTGTGGGATGCTAGTAACACACGGAGTAGCCACTATTGGTTTTGTGGGGCGTCTTCCCACACTAGAAGAGGTGAGTGTATGGTGGCATTTGGAGTCGTCGCTTTTGCTTAGGTAGTCTCTCGCCCCGGTACTGGTCCTTGCTGGAGCTTGCGGGGGCAAATAGGATGCCATGAGTAGCAATTGGGTTAAAAATCCGACACTATCATACCACAAACTATTAGAACCACATTAAACAACCCCATCATTTCCATTGGTAGTTTGCCATGCCAGCTAAAGTTTAAACAATCCTTACTTCCCTAATAACCGCGCGACAACCACCACCAATAGCGCACTTCTGGCGGCTAATAACTAGATAGATCGGGTCCAGTACAGTCACGGTGATGCCACAATCGTGAATTACTTCAAATATCTATAGAACGGCTAGAATCCGTACTCAGCACGCCAAATGAAGCCCCCAGATAGAGGCGTTGCATCAATTCTCAGATTCGAAAAATATCACTTCACCAACTTCCCATGCCCCTGTCTACATACAATATGGAGTTCGAAAAAATTGATTAAGGAGGATATACCCCGCCTTCCAAACCGATTCTCGATCGAACTCCCAAAGGCGGGTAGTGACTCGTTCAAAGGCGACTATCGCAGGCCACCTTAACTCCACCGCCTCCCAAGATGCAGACCGCCCTCTTCACTGATCGCCAAAACCACTAACACCCTCTTGCATTTAACACCCCCTCTAAAGAGTCACACCGTATCTATGATACACAATCTAGCAGTCTCACTCAAACACGATATCCTCTCGCCACCGATGCTTTGCATACCATCACGAAACAAGGTATTTATAGAGGAAAAACAAACAAAAAAATCAACGCCTTAAAAGCCACTTTTTCAGAGATCCCCTCAGGCGTGTTTAGCATTGCATTGCGCTAAACAATCCAATCCAATCCATCCCCCCGAGTGGTCGCCTGCCAGTTTCAGCTGTATCGACCCCAAGACTCAGGTATCAGTGCTGGTCAGGGGCGAATGCGCGGAACAGCTGAAAAAACATCGCAATCGTCCTCCAAATCGTTAAAATATCACAAAACTACAAAATACGATGAAGGGGGAAGAAAAAGCATATGCCAGGCGTAGGTCAGCGCCCTGACGCCTGTCGGGTGTACCCCGCCGCAGATGCATAATATCACGGTACCCCTGATCATTGGTCGAGTGAGTTTCCATGATCGTCTTACTCTGTGTAAATTTTTCTTTTTTTTTTGATGCGTTAGGATTTACTAGAAGGCATACTTCGGGAGATCTTGTGTACGCCTTATAGAAACGCCTTTCAAAGATAGTACGGACCGCTATTCTAGCGTAGAGTCATATAGGTGGCCACATGAGCACAGGTAGTGTATGTGTCTCCGCTGTCTGTAAATATTATTTTTTTCTCCTCTCGAAGATAACAGATAAGATACCGGTAGAGGGTTCTCCACAATAGCAAGGTTCGTGCAAGGGTGGCCTGTCCAATTGGCTTTCCGCTGTTTTCTTAAAGTGTGGCGATTCGGGTTGCCCTTCCCCCACCGCCCCCCCCCCGGTTCGGCTTTTGTGGAGGAGGAGGGGTGCATTGCGTGGCCCCGAGCTCGGGTGGCTCGCGTATACCCCCGGTGGCGAAAAATTGTGTGGCGTGCTGAGTGTGGGGGATTTTTCTCTTCTGGTTGGGGAACATGATACGTTGCGGGATGCGGTAGGCTTACTGGCTATGCGGCGATCATATCATAGTAGGCGGGGTTTTTGATATAGGTATCGGTTTTTGTACCCGTACCCATAAGTGGGTGTGGGGCCGGGGTTGGACTTGGTATTACGGCTTAGGGGGTGGGGGGAGTAGGGCGGGCATGCTCCGCGCATTCCTGTTTACGACTGCCGGTACCGGTTGCCCTGTGTGTGTGAGTATGCGTTGCCATGAAGCTACGATGTCCTAGCGTTTAGGGCGGCGAGATCATGTCCGCAGCATTATCAAAATCACACAGAGAAGGAAGCGTGAAGAGGAATTGCCCACCACCATAGGACACTAACGAATCCTAAATGTAGATGTTTTCTGCTTTCTGGTCAGAGGTTTTTGAATACCGGTATTAGAAAGAGAAAAAAAGACAATTGTCAAGATGACGGCGTTTTTTATTTTACTTGTGACGTGCCGAGCAGGGCTTTAATCGCAGAAACCAGGCACAGCGGCTACAGTCTCCGATGGGGTCCCGACGAATATCAGCGGATGACGAGCAGGGGTACTTGGCAACAAGAAATCGAATTCGTCAAAGTAGGGTAACAAAAAAATACCTGCTATCACACTGATCCCTGTTCGTCACCCGTTGATACCGGTATTCGTCAGGACCCCATCGGAGACTGTACCCTGCTGTCAATCCTGATAAAAACAAGGTCATTGGGGCCCGCAAAACGAGTTAGTCTACGGGCTAAGATATTCCATTCGCAACAACAATGCGGAAAAATGCCACTTTTGTGACCAACCCTCTAAAAAAACGAAACAGAATTCAGAGAGTCAATTCATGCGAATCATAACCCTACACCATCGCTGGCCAAAAGGTCCAAGGCGAGTGATGCTCCGTGGTCCGAGCCCTAGAGCCCCAACCTTTTCGCACCTGTTCACCACTCTCGGTCGCAACCGCCCAACCGCCCAACCGCCAACACACCCACATCCACACCCGACCCGGACCCCCACACACCTAAAAGAACACCAAACGAAAACGAAACAAAAGCCAGCACATCCCACCATCCATTCGACACAAAAAAAGAAACGAAATGAAAATTAATGAAAAAGGGAAAACACTGCCTCGATAGCGACACCACCCCGCCCACCACCGCCCTCCGACCTGCCTTATTTCCGTCGCCCCGGATCACACTCACTCACTCACCTACCCCCCCACCTACACGTAATTCACACAAGTGCAAGTGCAGTAGTAGGGAAAATCCATTTCAAATGATTATCTGATTCTGATAAAGTGATTAGAAATCTACTATTATATTCCGCTGTTTTCCTTGCCATTATAGGTATGGAAAAGTCACACAGGGGAGATCCGGAAATTTGTACCGGTATGGTACTCGTACGGTAGCCCACCGGCGTCTGACCACACCCGGACGCTCATGCTAAATCCGGACTTGGAAATGTTCGGGTACCGGTATTGCACCGCATTGGGTGCTTGCTTTGTGGTTGGTGCCGAAGTTCCCCTACCGGGAGCGTCATCGGTAGATGACAACGCCGATAGGAGCGGATATATCGCTATCGGGAACGGACGGAATAAATTCTTTTCCTCTAGAGGGGCTCAAGGTTTTCATTTTTATTTTTTTAATACTTGTCACTAGATTTTACGGTATCTTCCGTGTGGTGAAGGAGCTCCTTCAAAGCTTACTTTCGGTTCGAGAGATTTACTGCACAACTGGAGATGAGGAATTTTTTTATTAAAATATAACGTTGTGTTGCGTTGCGTAGGTAGGTAGGTAGGTAGAATAGGTAGGTAGAGTAGTTCTGTCCGCCCATCCGTCCGTTCGTCCGTCCGTCTACATAGGGAATGCTAAAGACAAGGCAGGAAGAAAAACTTTTTTATCAAAGCACGCACTGTTCCTTTCATCATCTCACCTAACGATCATGCCAGCTAGAGTGAGAAATCATGAATGCGCGAGCTCAAGTATCCGGCTATGTGCGGGCCATGCTGCCAATCAGTACCACCGTTATTTGAAATATTATAGTATGACTCCAGTTATCATAGCTAAACTTTCTCAGTCCATTCTGTCAGTCTGCCTTTCCTGGGGATTCCTTCTCTCCCAAGGGGAAAATTTACCCCCCATGATCCCCGCTATCCACCTCTCTCTGGGTGAGGCTCTTTCTATTTTTGCTTGTTTATTTATCCCTTCAGCGTTATATAAGTGCTGAGTGGGGGATTTGGGGCTGATAAGTCATCGAAGCTGGTTACCACAAACGGTATGCGCATGCATGGTGCCAACCGCGAGAGGCTGTTCCCATGGCTTTTGCAAAGTGGGGTGGACGATACGAGGACTGCACAATTCACTATAGAGATAAGGGTCATGTTTTCCGCTTTTTAATGACTCTGATGGGCCTAAGGGGTAGTTAAAGATATAGTTTATGAATAGAAACAAGCAAGACTTTCTTACTCGAGTACAGAGTAGGATAGTGCATGCTATCAGTTCCAGATGGAGTAGAATAAATACCGGGAAGAGGAAGCGTTGGCACCGTGATGGGGGTGATAAAAAATAAGTTGGACTTTCACGAGATGTTACATCATGTTAGAAGAACAAAGCGTGAGTCTCGACTCGATTGATCCAATGATTAAGAGTGATCAGGCTATTCGATAGCATCGCGAGTGCACAGCAATCACCTTGCGGACAACGAGCTATCTTAGCAGCCTAAGGCTCTCAGCTACCATAGCTACAGTAAGAGTCACCGAGATATAGTCTCAGGACTACAGCTGCCAAAGAACCCCTTTCCTCCTGAACCGTGGTATTGCTCACATTACCATGCCATCTCATCATGCCATGTCAACCATCGACACTTCACGGTCAGTGATTCACAGACGGGTTGTTCCCACTCCGCAGCATACATGCAAGCTCGGTAGTCTTGATCCCTGAGAGAACGTGGGGCGTGTCTTGGGTTGGGCTGGGCTGGGCAGGACAGGGCTGGCAGTCGTCTCCGCCAACTCTATTCGTGCCCAACAGATCCGCCTTTATTCATGCATGCAGAGTAGCCTTAAATTAACCTTTTAGGCTCGTCAGTGGAGTAGATCAAAGTGAAGGAACACCCGGCTCAGCTGAAGACTTACGAAGCGGCTTCGTTTCAAGTCTTGGACGCCTACCGGATTGAGTAAAAAGTTCGCCCCCCGCGGGGTAAATCCCCCTTCGCTAGGGCGTTTCGGAGGCTCCGTAGATCGTGGTGGTGCCGGGGCAGGCGTTCCTATGGTAGGGGGGTGTCTTGCCTATCAGGTTGCAGGATTGTGGTATGGTTCCTGAATCAACCCTCAGTGGCGGTCCCGACAACCAAGACAGATCCTCAACAAAAGAGCATAGCCACAGCCAACAAGGACAACAACAAGATTTAAACTTGGTTGTCTATACTGTAAAGTGACTCGTACTATGGGCATCTACGAGTACTAGGGGGTGAGCATAAGTGAGGCGAATAGGGTACTTAACTGGGGTTTGACTTGCCAAAGTTTGGTGTGTATAACCATGGGAGCAGCCAATCTTGGCGCTTCCCCGGAGGGGGAAAAAAGTGAGGCGAACCCAAAATGTACCGAAAACAAAACTTCCTACTCTCTCATTGGCCGAGTGACCCAGGAACAAATGAAAACCGTTTCGCCTCACTTACCCTTAACCCCCGGTACGTTCGGCCAGATCAAACAATTGAAATACTGCTAGGGCGAGAATATTGATTTAGGCAATGATCTATTTTGTATGGACAACTGGAGACACGTGTGGCGCCGGGCACTTGGAATTCAACCAAAAACCTGCCCAAGAATAATTCTCAAAAGTTTTCAACCACAGCCACATTTTTGGGAAGATATGGATTCATAGAAGTGTCCAGAAGGCACTCTCCAATTCTGTGTTTTCTGATTTTCAATCAGAGCAATATTAGTGGAGAAGTTACTTTCGCCAAGCCCCATTATTTTATGTGCATTACGTAAACAAAATTAATTGCCCATGAGGGCTGATTTCGAATGCCCCTGCACCACACCTGTAGCAAATACCGGTATAATATTATTATTATGTCAAAAAGTAGAAACATACACAGTATTTAGTGGGTGCTTAGGGTACCGTAGGGTATAGGAACTTCACTACAGCTCACTTCCTCCCTTGGTTGGTCTGCCCGTGGCAGTGATCATGTCTTCATGTTTGGAAGGAGGGTTGTGAGTCGGGTCTGTAACCTATTTTAGAGATTGCTGTGCTCTGGTCGGGTTCTCGAGAGGGGTAATTTCCTATCTAAATATCGCGCGGGTGATACTTCCCAGATTTACCGGTACTGCAGGATAGGCAGGTTGGGTTTGCTTGCCCCGAGATTGTAATGTTGTTTGGTAGCCGTGCTCCTGGATTAGCAATGTCTTCTTACCGGCATTATGATAATAATAATAATATTATTATTATGAATAAGCATATCGGGTCCCTTGGCACAAGGCCCACAAACGACCCGGATAAATAAATGCATTGAACACAAAGCCCAACAGGCCCTCAATCAATTCAGTATGCGCATTCATCAAAGAAAGATAGAGACAAAACCAGTGCCACCCTCGAGCCCCTAAAAACGCAAAAGTAACCGGCGGACATAGGCGGGGAATCATGTGTGCAAGTAAAAAAAACAAAAACGAAAATATTCTATTAAATTTAGAACTCGCAGATATCCGGAAGAGCGCAGCCCGGCTGAAGACTCTACGTTGATTTTGAGACGGGTTTTTTCTCCGGGCCAACCTGCCGAGTTTCCGATATCGAATCCACCTTTCAGAATGAACTGCAATAACATATTTGTTAGTTGCTCCCGGATAGCACTTATGGCAAAAGATCTTACAGCCGCAATCGGTAAGGGTATTCAAAGATAAAGAGCATGATAAGAGAAGGTCGCCGACAGGATAATGTTGCATATGGCAAATCTAGTTGCAACCACCCGGGGCAAATCCTATTTACTTACTAATACGCTTAATTTTGCTGGAGATACGGCATTATCCTGTCGGCGACTTGTCCTATCATGCTCTTTACTGACTGAAAATTTACGTTGAAAGTCGGAGTACGCTAGTGGGGTGGCCATCCAAAAATGGTTAGACCACCCCACTTTCAAAATCACGGTTGAGCGTTCATGTTTTGGGTGCCTTGGGGTCTGTTTTCGACCTTCAGTTGATGTTCATGCTCTTCTTCAAGATCACACACCATCTCTAGGTCACACAATCTATCACACGACCCTACAACCAATCCTACCCGTAAACCCTTCCTCTACTTTTTTCGATTCTGTCTTTCCTTTCCACCGTGAAGGAAGAGTAAACTTGAACCGGTGTGAGGTTATTGGTGTCGTTCATGGTGTCCTCAGTTTTTTTCTACCCTCAGCCTCCATTGATCAATTCCATTGGCCAATTCATCTTAGCGCAACATGCGACCCCAATCAAAACCCCCAACGCCAAGTCACAGTTACTAACTTTGAATACCTTCAGTAAGGAGATCCGCCTGTCGGTTCTTTAGATGCTTCCTTCATATCTTATCGCAAGCTTTTATTTCACCCTCCATTTGTGTGAATCCCTTATTTACCTTTTTAGTTAGATTCAAAAGTTGGAGCTTGAGCATCTCAGTAAAACCTTAGGTAAAAGTGAGATATTATTTTTAGCCTTAAGTTTAATCACCTTTCCAGCAACGGAATCCTCTAGGTAGATTTTTCTCTGTAACCTCCCAAAGCTTTATGACTTTACCGGCAATTGAGTGCCCACTCGGAAGCCTAGGTTCAGTATTACCTGCTTCCAGGTTGGATTGTTCGGGATCTTTGCGGTTGTGCTTACCTGCCTAGTATATGTGAGCAACTCCTGCCGGTATCAGGACACGTTAAAACTTACACAGCTGGCCCGAGCTGTCTGAGCGGATGTGAACAATAGCAGTAACAAGGCGAGAGGTGTTCAAAGAGAATATTGCTATCAGTAAGAACTCGAATAGTTAGACAATGTGCTAGGACGTTGGAGTTGCCTCTCCTAGTAAGGTCTGGTGATTCTTTTCTTTTTCTCTGTCTCGGAGAGAGAAGGTTTCTTGGTTCGCCCCTTTCCCAGTGAGGAAATTTTAGACCACCTGGCACACGATCCAATTATCCAAGTTCTTATGGCAGCCAGCTCGCCGAGGCCGTCACTCAGGCGGGGTGGTGGTGCTTACCGGCAGAGGGGTTGCTGCCCTTGTGCTCGAGTGCACAGAACCTCACTACGGTATTACGTTGCCGAACGCACTTCACCACCTACGGTACCGGTATGATACCAAGTTGTGTCTCTCGCAGAATACTCGTACGTAATAGGGTGACGACCACAAATCTTGCACGGAGGGCATGATAGCGGAGCGTTCAGCCAAGAGAGCAAAACCTGACTTCAGGAATCACTTCATTTCCTCAACCTACCGCTTCGAGGCACGTTGGAACATCATCCGCGGATCAATCGAGGCACCACATCGCACAATAAGGGATGTACGATACTAGACCCTATACGGTAAAAAAATCCAGCCCAAACCAACCGAATCAAGCCAAAAAGCCACAAAAGCTAGAGCCAAAAAACTCTAAAACTTAATCGTGGCGAAACCCGACACATTCTTGCTCGATACGCGAGTGCGGTAGGCAATCTGCGGCACTCGACCTTTACTGCATCGCACCCACCCACCGACTAGGTTCGTGAATCGCTGGTTCAGTGAGATTTTACGCGCGTTCTTTTTACAAAGGGAAAGGCTCGGAAGCGAACCCAGATAAGTGCAACATCTAAAACACAAAATGCGGGGGGGTGGAGGTAGGTGAGGACTATGCACGTTATTTCAGCTGGTTCAGGTGAGGGAAACTCCGGATTAACTTTCTTTGGGCGCGGGTGCAGATTATGATTGGGTTGTGATGGTGGTTGTTATGCCGGAGGTACCGCAGGCACGGTAGAGATGGGAGTGAGTGTGGCGGAGCTGAGCTAAAGTTAAACATTGGGAACTTCAGGAACAGCCGGATGGATCGGTGGATCTGACAGGTGTTGAACGTGCTGCTGCTGGTGCTGCGCTACTGGCACATTGCCGTTGGTCGGATACAGGTTCGTGGTACGGTAGCTGGGTCAGGTGAGATCGAGGACTGACAGGAACGATTGAGAGCATCCCCTTAGGACGTTGGAGTTTCCCCTCCTGGCGAGGTCTGTCGTATCTTTCTTTTTTTTACACATCTGAAGGCTGAAAAGGAGTACCGGTACAGATACAAGTACCTTAAGCCAAAGGGGAAATTATTGACGTCCTAGTGCCATTCCAATTATTCAAGCTTTTACGGCACGGTAAGTCCCAGTGGTACAGTGCTTTTAGCATTAATTCATGAGAACTTCTAACCACACTCCTGCGGCACGACCTGCTGCCATTAGACTCCTACAGCATGAGGAAGTGTCTGATTTGTTCATTTTATTTGTTTTTTTAGGGAATTGTTCACTTGGTTAGACTATCCTAAGTATTCAAATGGGAGGTGAAGTGTGCCAGGGCAATTGAATTCCCCTCTTTGGCTGCGCGAGGGGAAAAACACGGCAAACACAGCCCGGTTGAAACAAGACAAAAGAAATATACCAGAACGCACCGCCTGACTACCCGCAGGAGGGGCAACTACTCGGCGATTTTTAAAGTAACCCGATCGCGAGCACTAGATTGCAGGCGCGGGTTACGGCTATTTCCAAAATGTTGAGGTAGATACAAGTGCCTACTGGAGGCTGGTCATACCCTGACCGGGTTACTGGCGCTTTCTTTTCCCCACTCTCAATGCTTAAAAAATGGCCTAACGCAACGCCCAGGCACATTTGCCAGTACTCTCTATCCTGTGGTACAGTGCTATGCATACAGTCTTATGTTATAATTGCATTGCCTGTTTGGTACTGTACTGCTCTGTGGGGATATCCGGTAGGCTACCGGCAGTCTTCTAAAACCATAACCAATACCGTACCTATCATATTAAAGTAGCTTATCTATTTCTTCGCCCCCTTGATACTCACCGATGAAATAGAGGGGGAGAGAGGGGGGAGAATGAGAATGTCCATGCGTGCTTCAGGGGAAGCTATGTGCACGTGCATACATACATACATGCATACATAAATATATACTCGTACATACATACACAGGCGAACACAAGATATTCACAGGCACATCAAATGCTAGAAAAACAGGTTTCAAGAGTTTCAAGAACTAAGCAAGTAAGCTCGGAAGAAGCCGAAGCTTCATGAAACGAAGCGACGAGGACGATATATGCACGGTGATGATGGCGACCAACGAACGGGCTAGCGAGAGCTTCCGATCTATCCTCCACCTTCCGCCCCCCGGAGTTGGTTACAGACGATCGTACTCACCCACTCATTACTTTCCCGCACCCTCCGAGAAAGGGGAAAAGTACGGAAGGGGAAAACACTTCCCGGGCGTACCGGCATGATGCTGTTAGAGCCTCACGGGGCGACAACAAAGATATATCTCCAGCACGGCGTTGTTCGGAGACTCCGCGATTTCGGTCACATGATACCTAGACTTAGGGCGAACGAGCAAAAGGAAAGAATAGCGAGTTGTGGTCTAGGTAGGAATTGATCAGCTTCGTCGATGTGTTGGATGATTCTGCGCCGCGCTGGGTCGGACAACGACTTGCTGAAAAAGGAGGAATAGTGATGATGATGGTGATGATGATGAATCGCATAATACCGGGTAGTCTATCGCCTTGCCCTTCCCGCAGCTGTCATAAGTCCTACGGGTACAGAACTTGTAGAAAACTACCCATTTGGAGTAGTAGAGCATGGTAGTAGAATGTAGCACTGTAGATCATTGCCGTCCCATCGATCCTTCCGCATAAACTTACCTCCAGCCCCATTTTGTTGCCCTATCCTAT
Source organism: Tuber microsphaerosporum (assembly GCA_003521225.1). Lineage (NCBI taxonomy): Eukaryota > Fungi > Ascomycota > Pezizomycetes > Pezizales > Tuberaceae > Tuber > Tuber microsphaerosporum. The sequence continues at coordinate 2,071 of QOVD01009712.1, read as the reverse complement.
CGGCATCCCCACCCATCCATCTCAAAATCATAACCAAAACGGTTTGCCTTTTACCAAGAAAAAAAAAGATCCACCCAACGACCAATCACCACTATTTACTTTTAAATCTCACAACGCCAATCATTCCACAAAAAGCTTAGCGTCACATACCAGAAAACCGAATTTTCTAATACTTTGTTTCACACCGCCCAAAACAAAACAAAAAAAAAGGGGAGGGGCGTGGCGGAGCGAGCGAGCCATGGCTGCCACGTGTATTTTTTTTTTTCCCTTCCTTCCTTCCTTCCTTCCCGTAGAAACCTGAACCAAAAGTGCAAAAATGGAAAAGCTGCGGAAAACGCAGATGCAGGAAAAAAGGCATCCAATCCTAATCGCGCTTACCTACGGTTTTGTCTGTCTGTCTGTCGGTCGGCTGGGCTCGCTGGGCTGAGCTAGGTGCGATTATTATTTATTTTTACGCTAAGATGGATAAGATGGATGGATAGATCCATGGCTCGCACATGGCTTTTGGCGGAAAGGGGGGAAGGAAAAAAATTGCGGGGTGTTGTGTCTGGTCGATCTGCACGAGCCTTATGATAATAATATTATTATGTTGGGATTTACTTTTTTTCTTTTTGTTTTGTTTGTAAAATTTAATGATAAACCGTGAGTGAGTTACATACTGTACCGGTATGGTACGGTACTGTAGGGCGGAGATGGAGGGCGGGATGAGGCTTGGTTACTAGTAGCTGTGGAGGGAGATATTATCATCGGGGTGGAGTGGAGTGGAGTGGGGATCTACAGTACTAGTATAGCGGGCCACGTCGAAGAACTTTTTTTGTGACTGAACTGAACTGAACCGAATGGATGAATCACCGGTGATTGGAGGTTAGATGTACTATATGGATGGATGGATGGCACTCTAGAGAAGAGAGGGCGACAAGTGTCAATCGGTATCGGTTATGATCTACATTGGATCAACCGAGCTTGCGCAGGGCAGGGCGGGCAGGGCAGGAATATAGAAGCGTGGAATGGAAGCATTGGGATGATAGGGTTTGAGATGGCCTCGTCGCGATGGGTCTTCCGCGATCAACCGGGGCGTTACGACACATGAACCAATAGATAAATATAGAAATATCATACATACATGCCCTGACAATGATTTGGTAAGGTATGATAAGGTAATACAAGAAAAACCTGTACCGGTAATTCTGCAAACTTGAATATGCGACACCTCATTTTTTGTTTTTGTTTTACAACTTGAGCCCCGTAGGTATGTACCGTAGGTAAAACATCGCACAGAATTAAAAGAGTGAAAATAACGGTCGATCTTATCTTAACTCGATCGAACCAGGAATTGAGATATGCAAACTCCTTTTCTTCCTATATATGGAAAGTCCGGAGGGGCACGCAATTGTTCGGTGTTCGCTCCACAAAGCAAAGCAAAAGGAACAAAAAGGAAGAGACAGAGGAAAGGGGGAAAAAAGAGCCAAAAATAATAATTATCATCATCATCATAATCATGCCAGTGCCCGGATTATTTCCCTACAATCCCGAAGGAAAATACCGTGGATCATCATTTAGACTACTTGTTACCAACCGTCATAATACCGGCCGGTATCCACTAGGGCGGAATCCAGCAAGTTAGAAAGCCAAGCCAAGTCAAGTCAAGCCACCCCTGTCTTCTCCTCCGATGCTCAAAGCGCAATTATGATATAGCTTGGACTAGGCGCAGCCAGCCCCACTACAAGCACCCACACCCACCCAGACCCACAAGCGAAAACTTTCAAGCCTGCGGTTTGGTGAGAGTCGGGGATGATGCAGGCTGGATCGAACTTCGGAACCGACCGCTTGAACATGGCCCGCGCTAGCCTCGTTTGGCATTAGTGGGATAAGAGATGGTTAGGCTTGTGGGAATGCCTGGTTTTTTTTCTTCCCTTTTTTTTTTCTTCTCGAAGTACCGATATTTCATGCCTTGATCTATCGGGTGGTTATGCTGCACACTGAGCTCGGTGCACTGCGAGTATTAGATCGCACTGCACTTTGCTTATCCATTTGCTGTGCTAATCTTTTCATTTCTGTAAAATCAATTGTG
>QOVD01009711.1:0-24735 GCA_003521225.1 Tuber microsphaerosporum | reverse complement strand
ACTGAAACACAAACTAAGTATGAGAAATATACGGTAATATCATGAAATATACATAGGAAATATACTGAAATTCAACAGGATCTCAACCCTCAGATCCAGCCACAACACGCCTCTGCAGCCCTCCAGTTGCTCCAGCCACCATACCCTTGTTCCTGGTACCACTCGAGCCGGACTCCTTGGCTTCTCGCGTCATTCTGGTCTGCCCTGGATGCTCCAGGCTTCGAGATCACACGAATACGGTAGAAATCGTGATCCGGAGTTACTGCACTCGTTCACTTTCTGCTCCCTCTTATATTTCACGTGAATCTCTTCCCTACAATCAGAATCTTTCTACCCATTACTTTTGCGTATAGTGTTTCGCCTAGTTCTGCCTTCCCTCGCTACACTTTTATTTTCACACATAACGCTGATACTAATACACATAGTAGTAGGTCTCTAGGTCTATGTGGCTATTCACAATCCAGCTATTTTTTCCCCGTATTTTCCCCCCTTCCAGCAGATGGAGCGGCCCCTCAATTGCATCCACTTCCGCGACATACCAATCCCGTTCATTGAGCATAACCTCTACAAACCCATTGAAGGGATTCGGCTTGCCCGATTCCATCGCATACTTCATTCCTACTAGTATAACTAGCTCCAGAATTTCTGTAACTGGGGATTTGTTTCGTTGTATGGTCTGCGGAATAACCGCCCTAGATGGGCTGAATGAAAAGTATAGTAGTGGTTTGCATGCCTTCCTCCCTTGGAATGTATCCTTGTCTCTGTCTTGACTTTCCCTGACCCAAATATCGTGGCTCAGCGGCTCTTTCTTTGTGCCTCTTTGGTATATCACTACAGCCTCCTCTCGATCTCCAAAGGGTGTTGAAATGGTTGGAAGTAGTTCGCCACTAAATTGTGAATTTAAATCATTGTGGATTCCGCATAACTTTCTCTCGGGCCGAGGACCCTCTCTGCCACACGTTGCTCCCAGAGTTCTTCAACATAATCGCTGAAAAGCACCGGTAGGTCAGGTCAGGAATAGAAAACCAGTCCTGAGTCTCGCTTAGCGAGAGCCTCTTGATACCGCTTGACCTTCCTGCTAATCTGGTCTGCCCTGAATTCCCTGATTTAGTCGCTGCATCCGCTCCGGGAGTTGAATTTGCAGGCTAATCGCGGGCGCTAGGTTCCGGCTAGATCTGCTGCTGGTTCTAACATTGTGCTGGCCTATACCTGAACCTCTCTCCCTGAGCCTCGCCACCATGGTAGAGAGCAATCTGTCCTTCCGAGTCAGCACACTGAGGACCCTGGTGGTATCATGATCATACATTCCGCTTAAAGCAAGGTGCTTGAAACTCTAAACCTTGTAAGCGATCCTGGTATGTCTATCGTTGTACCAGAGCATTTGCTTCTCATATTGTACTCGATTGGAAGCACAGTAGGCTTCTTTGACATTGTCTATATGTAGGAGTTTCGATATATGAGTAGTGAAGTTGTCCGGTAATTCCATTCGACAGATGCTATTTGAGGCATGACTCAGCGTGTGCATTTTTGGAAAATGGAAATGATAGATCGCATCCTCCAGTTTTTCCTTCTCCGCCTTCATCCGTGCCCTAGACCATCTCTCTTCGCTACCCTTCCCCTCAATCGCGGCCCACTTTTTCTCGAAGTTCTTGGTTCTTGCTTTGGTGCTCCTTTGCGGACGAAATACGGTCTTGCTCCTGTAGAATATTGCGAGTCTGTTATCCAGCAGACCAAGTGTATAATCAGAGTGGCTGCGCTGTGCAAGAACCAGGAGAAATTTGATGATGGATCTGACACATCGTAGGACCCGTGTATTTTCCGATTGGCTATATCAGACCCTATCGATCAAGATCGAGCCTAGCACCGCTAGTAAGAATCGTATCATGGTTCTAATCTCTTTCCCCTGCCATGAGCTGACCTCTTCATAGCTTCGCTTAAACGGTTGAAAGCCCGGGTATGGTGGAATTGACTTAAAGCGGTCATTGAACCGGCCTAGAATCCTCCGCTGCCGTAGATATCCCACCAACTAATCCATCATCGTCTTAAGAATTCCTAGATGCAGCAGGTGAAGTGCGTCAGGTTGCTAGAGCCTGTACACATTGTATAAAAGAAACCTCCAAAAAGGATTTTCCTTCACCCGCAGACCAACGGACGCTAAGTACTCTGCATCTTTGCTGTTTCCTCGTTCTAGCGCTTGCTGATAGGACTTTGGATTACAGTCTCTAAACCCCTCAACTCTACTACTACTACTTGGCTCGTGCCCCATCTCAGTCCGCGGAATCTCGCAAATTGGGCCAAGCCTGTTGATTATTCTTGCCAGAATGACATGTTCTTGGTAGTTAGCAATCCAGGCTGCTAGAATCAGATAGCATCGGTGGACCTGGCCATCAGCGCAATCCTACTCATACCCTGGGCCGGCTATATCCAGCTCTGCTATCGGCTTCAGAATACGCTCAATCGCTCCATGCCAAGACCTATACATCTCGCCGCCCTTCGGGCTCTTTTGAGGAATTGCTAAGAGAGCAACTAGCACCCATGCACGTTTAGAGCCCTGACGTCGTATATCTTTGCTCATGTTACCAATCAACATATAGACCGGGCAAGCAGCCTTGTCTCCGGAGATGTTTGTAAGGTGTGTTTTGTCGGAAGGGAAAAGGAGGGGCACCACTGTTCCACCTCTGGGCACTAAGTCTTGGGTCTCCCACTACCAGTCTGTGGTATGAATCTTATTATATACTCTTCGGCCGGTACTATCGAGGGTGCGCTCGGGACTAAAGACCATATGGTTTGCGAAAGGTAAATGGCCAAGAAGTAGCCGGATGCAGTGCAGGATGTTGCGAGATTACAATGATACGGACCCACATGGGAACGCGGAGCAGCTCCGGGGCCCAAAACCGTGTTCTACGCGCTAAAACAAAGACCACAGTTCATCTGCAGTCTGGAACGATGTGCACCTGTCATTATCCAGTCCACGCTATAAATACTCATCGATCGATCCTGTTGTTAAGCCCGACCACAGCATCCACCATCCAAGCACAAAGTCTTTTGCACTTCGAAATGGGTGCCATGGGTTCCAGTTCGCGTTTAGGTATCTATGGTAAATTCCACCTGTAGTACCATAGGATCTACCAACTTCACACGGGTGATACTGCGATTTACTGGAGTCAGGCAAACAGGTTAGGTCTGGGTCCTCTGGTTCCGGGCTTCTCGGTTCCTGAGCACTATCTGAGTCTCTGGTTTCGAGATCTGTGGGTGGCTGCCATCCAGTGACTTCTCAATAATGTTAGTTTGGGCTGAGGGAGTACTTGATCTAGAATAAAACTTACGGTTCACCCAAGGATTGTCATCTCCGGGATGCTGATTGCTGGCACCCCCCTCTCTTTCGCTCAGCGGACTGCTTCGGTACGGCTTCTGTTTCTGCTTTGTCTGCCTCTGCCTTTTCGGGCACTGGTTACGGTGGATTGATAGGCCCTTACGTGTCTTGAAGGGTCTTCCGCAGTCTGGGCGGGTGGGATTCGATGTCATCACGTTGGAATAATACTGCCGCCATGATGGGATCGATGTGATAGGAGCACAAAGAGTACAGTGTTTGTACAAGTGATATATTTGTTGTATATGGCAGGGGCTGTTGTGCTGGTTAATTATAGCTGACTTGTAATAAAACATCTCTTCTGGTCCTCTGTACTAGTACTAGTACGAGTACAGTACGCACGCGGTGTACTGCACGGATGTGCCAAGGCAGACCTAGTACCATAGGTACTCGGTAGTCCACGTGACACGGATCTTACCGTACGGACCATGCCGTACAGACCCTGTGACAGCACACCCCGTCGGTAATACACTACTTGAATATCAGCGTTTGTTCAAGTGTACTAAGCATACTGTTCGCCTTGAAAACCGATGTTCATCTTGAAAACTACAGCTTATCTTGAAAACAGATGTTTGTTCAAGTACGCGAAAAGCACAGTTCCCTGGATGGGTGAGACTGGAAAGCTCGGTATCATGAACTCTGAATCTTGAAAGAGTGCCTGGAAGGAATATATAGAGAGCGGTTTTCGCCTCCCAGCCAGAAGATCATACACCAGTAAGTCTCCATTACACAATAGCTCATATTAGAATACAAACCCTATTCAACACGCCAATACTGGAACCTTTTATTTCAGTCCTACGCCCTATTGCAACCCTGCTTTGAGTTACGGTCTTTCCTAATCGAACTCTTTCCTCCCGCCTTGCCCTCGACCGCAAAATCAGAACTGTGATCAGATACATATAGGTACTACGCAGTCACCAAATAGGTACGCAAATCACAAGCTTCCAGACTCCAAGCTTCCAGACTCCAAGCTTTCATCCTTACCATCTTCAGACAATCTAACGTTCACAACACATAGAACAACCGACTCGGCGGACATAGTAACCCTGCCCACAAATACTCTCCAACCAAAATAGATATATAATTAGGTAAGCAAAACTCTTACTATTTGCTACCACCGCAGTTACTAACTTAATGTTGTGGCGTAGAATACAGACATTCCCCAAATGGCGCCCCCGGCAGCTAGTGTTTGTGTGAAACGTGGTGTTCCCAGTACAGGCGACAGGGACTATAAAACATGGGTTTCGAACTTTAAAAGGACCTGGCTTCGTCAGCAGCATCCGGACCTTGTCGCCAGACCAGTGCCTCTTGCAGCTGAGGCGAAGACTGCGGATTGGGAGTCTGGGCTCCTTCGAATGTATACTGACTTCCCAACTCAATGGGGTCTAGCAAACTTTCTGAATCCAGCAGATCATCGGGCGTGCGCTACACAATTCATGATTCAGCAGGCGAAGAAGGTCCGCGAAGATATGAAAAAAGAAAGAGAGGCTGCAGAAGCCGCCCGAGCTTCTGCCGCCGGAGCCGTTGCCAAACGCACCAAACCTGGTGCCTTGCCTGCGACTACCGCAACCTGCGCAATTCCCGCAACCTGCGCAACTGCCACTGCCCCCGCAACTACCAGGACCCCCAGGACTCCCAAGAGGGCCAGAAACCCCAAGGCTGCCAGGGGCCCCTTTACTATCAGGAGCCCCAGGGCTGCCAGGGCCCCCCAGGTTACCATGAACCCCCCAGCTCTTAGGAGCCCCTTGGCTACCAGCAGCCCCTTGGCTACTAGGAGACCATTGACTACCAGGAAGTGGGCAAGGAATGATGAAGCCGAGGTTCCTGGGAGCCCATCTGCAAAGGGGCGGAGACAAGTGGAACTGCCAGAGTTGTGGTTAACCTCTTTCAGCGTCTCCTTCTGCGGTCCTGGCAGTACCCGAACTCTCTCTACGACCTATGCTAGCATTAACGAGTTCCCCCGCCTTGTCCATTGAGCTCGCAGAAGAGCTCCACAACTTAGATCAAAGTCCATGCTGCTCAAGGCGAATATCACTGTACAAAGTGAAGAGTACCTGGACTTCTTTCCTGGCGTGTAGCAGGGTGGAAGGGTAGAACTGGGTATCTCGGACCCGGGATCATGGAACGCGGCATTGATGATGGCCGAAGCCAATCACCCTATCGCAGGCTCCTATGCTGGTATTTTTGTGGTGGCTATAGATGCAGGAACCGACACCAATTACGGGGTCGAGGAAGAGATTGGGCTGGACTATACCGGTGAAGAGGGGTATGAGCAGGAACCGGGAAGGAACAATCTCCCCGAGAACCGGGGAGACGGCGGGGAAGGGCCTTCTCAGCCTTCAAGGAAAGGCAAAGAGAGGGCGACAGATACTGGGAACAAAGATAGGGATGGGGGCTCGGACCGAGATGGAAATGATTATGATGATGTTGATGATAATGATGATAATGATGTTGATGATAATGATGATAATGATAATGATAATGATGATGATGATAATAATAATGATGGTGATGATGATGATGGTGATGGTGGTGATAGTGGTAATGATGACTTGTATAGACCCCCAAGTAAGTGATGGTCCAACGTATTGTCAAACTTTGAGAATCTAATTTATTTTTCCATAATTTGCAGATAGAGTTCGCCCGCCAATACCGCCTTCCCTACTTAACCGCCTGATCCAGAACGGACCAGATAATTCGAACCCCTGCCATTTCAGGGAAAACCACGCCAGGAAGCTGATGAGGATGCAACGGCAGCTGCAACTGCGGACCCTACTACTACTAGCGATGGCGCTCTTCTCAGACTCTGCGGTGACCAACTCAACAACCATGTTGAGCACCAAGGCTTCGAAGATGCCGTGAGAATGTTGGGAGCAGAACTCCTCACCCCAGTCGAAGGAGATATTGGGCCCCGCATGCACAGAATCCCGGGAACCCCTAGTGGAAGGTTCCTTCCCCATCAAGTTTGCGGTGTCTGGTTTATTGTGGAGCGTATCCTCGCGGACCGTCACCCTGTGGCCCTAATCGCTGATAATATGGAATTGGGCAAGACACATTGCGCGCTTGCCACAACTACTCTACCGTAAGTACATCGTTGATGAGGCTGCGGCAGGTAGACCTTTGGCATGCTTGGGGGGAAAATCAGTGGCCGAATAGGAAGAGGTTCCGCGGATCTTTGGCGATGATATTGAGGTGTACAGACAACCCTCTATCATCATAGCCCCGGCCAACCTTGTACGTTCCTGGGAATGCGCAGTCCAGAGCTTGATTCCACAAACTCGGCTCAACCTGACAAACCTCTATACGCAATGCCGGCTTAGTCATCACGACCTCAATTACAGTTCTGACAATCCTGAGCCCGGTAAAGCTATCCATCTGATTTCCTATAGACCCTACAGATCCCGCTATAGCAATTCCGAGCACTTGGAGGGCTGCAGTTGAGGTGTTGGGATATTCGATGAATCCCATACGGCGAAATCCCGAGCAACACAAACCTTGAACTCCTTAATTAAAATTGATGTCCCCTGCCGGATCCAGCTCACGGGAAGCCCAATGCATCATACGGTGGGTGATTGGGTTGTTCAGGCTGAGTGGCAGTTCGCCCAGGTCACGGATGAGGACAAACTCGATAGCCACGGTCCGTGTGCACTTGAGTCCATAGTTGCTGAGGTGAAGCACGACAATATAATATTGGAGTAGGCCTATGACCAGATCAAAGATATTGTATGGCCTTGAACTATCCGACGCTGGGGGGAAACTAAGGATGCAAACGGGAACCCCCTGGTCCGAATTCCCGAGCTTGTCGAGCATGACGTACGCCTGCATAACACTGATGATGAGGCAACAGCAATGGATGGTTGGATTGAGGATGCCAAGGGTGGCAAGTGGAATGCCATCCAGACCATGCTACATGAATGGCGTCTTGCTTGCCTCACCATGGACCTTTCAGACAACTATATGAGCTTGGATGAATCTGAGTCTATGGATGGAGGAGTGCCCTATTGTCAAAACTGGGATTGCAATAACCTCCGCGGCGGGCCTGTGTTCAGATGGCTTTCGGATGTTTTCGTTCCGCAGTTGTTGGGCATACCTGAAGGAGGGGCACCGAATAAGGTGGTGATGTTTGCCCCGTTGCCAGGCCAAGTATCCTATGTCAATTGGTTCCTCTGAACCTTTCATGCCGGTATTCACCCTCTCTTGTATGACTCTGGAGTTGCGTCGAGAGACCGCGATAGGCTACTACAAGAGTTCGCTTCAGTTGATAGACCGGCGGGGCTGGTCCTGACTCCAGCCCTCGGTGGCACCAGGCTGAACCTAGTTGCAGCGAACCATGTCATCATCATGCAAAAGTTCTGGAACTTGAACGAGCAACTTCAAGCAGTTGCGCTGATTCACCGTATCGGCCAAATACCGACCCCAAAGGCATGGATCTTGCATTGTGAGGGAGGGGTGGATGATAGGGCTGAAGAACTTCACCATAGCCGTAGAATGTTTGAGGCATGGATCATGCACGGATTGATTGCGGAGAGATTCTCCTATATGGAGTTGATGGATGCTAGGGCAACCAGGATCCGTGAGCTTGAGCAGGCAAAGTCTGCTACACAAGCTTGTGCTGCTATCCCCGGTCCTTCTGACATTTACGGTGGTGATGGCAGTGATGATAGTGATGATGATAGTGATGATGGTACTGCTGGCCCTTCTGGAACCCTGGCATTCCGGTATACTTGATCTAAATCATCAATTTTCTAGCCAAAGACTCATTTTTCTGGTATTCACTTGTTTCTTTTGTTTGCTTCTCGCTTTTCTACTTGGGTTCTGAGCTTTTCTTTTCTGTCCACGGCACGCTATACACTGTAACGCTATAGACGGTAGTTTCCTTTTGTTTCTCCTTTTGTTTTGGGGTCTGGGTTTGAAGGCTCTTGTGGTCTGGCTTCCATCCACGGAAGGATCTTGGTTTGTTTTATTTCGTCATTTTTCTTTAGTTTTCTGCTGGGTCAGCATTTATTTTCGGTCTGCAGCATAGGGGGTGGTTTGTGTCTTTGTCTTTGGTCTGCGTCTCAGAGCGTTATATTTAGAGTTTACGAGGTAAGTGTCTGCATAGTGGTAGAGTGTCTTTTTTTTTTACATTTATCTTTGGGTTTGCATTTTATCGGTCTTTGGTGTCAAGGGTTTGCATTCAATTAGATGTTAATAGCGGTATTATTAGCTCCGCGAGATTCCTACCTTTATCTTCTTTTTGACTGCGGTATCTGTAGCTACAACAAAGATTTAATGCCACATCCGCGGACTTAGCTTGAAGTTAACTGTGAGAGTTAGCCAAGTACAAGACACACTGCACTGAGAAGCTAATTCATGCTGCTTGAAGCACTAGGCGACACAGACCCGTGTCACGGACCGGGTTTTTTGTGCTCTAGCGAACCCAGCGCACTTTTCAACCATAAGATCGCTCTTGAGTGAAATCGATCTGGAGACTGCCAGCGGAAAGGGCCTACCACAGTACTATCTACAGGTCGCGTGTTGGTTTGAGAAGACAAAGGCACCCGAATACCTTGTCAAGTTCTGTCACCGACGGACCCCACAACCTACCTATATCTTCCGTCCCATACCTCGCACTTTGCACTTCACTCTTCACATCATATACCTATCCAGACAACCAAGGGCATGCCGCGTGCAGGAGAGAATACCCTGACCAATCAAACCCAAACTCGAGCTCCTCGCTCTTATGGTACTCAGCGTGTTGGCAGGCGACAGGAACCGACCAGGCGTGCCAATTCACCTGAGCATCACCCTCGTTATTCCGAACCTGAGCATCCCCCTCGTTATTCCCAACCTGAGCATCCCTCTCGTCGTTCAGATGGCGAATCTAACGACGAAGAGGATAAAGACGATGCTGAATACTCTACCAATAAAGTACGGTATGTAGTTTGGGAGGCTTCTCTCTACTGATCTTTACGCTGCTGAAATAGAGAAGCAAGACGCACAGGTTATACGCAGTCTACCTGAACCTTTGAGCAGGTTATTGGACGTAGACCTCTCCTCTGAGTGCGATGTCGTGGAAACAAGCCCTCGCAAGCGGACTCACATAAACCTTGAGGTTCCTGTAAACAGCCATGGAACACCGCTTGTTAGGAGACATTCACCAACTGAGAACTAGGTGTCTACAGGCTCAGGGCAGCAATTTGGAACGCGGAACGACCTCCACAAGAGGCTACGGACTGAACTGGCTTGGCAACAACCCCGCTCTCTCGAAGATATATCCTGAACATCTGAACCACAGACTCCATCGGACTCCACAAGTGCTACATTGAAGGGCAAGCTACCGCGCAAGTTCTGGAAACGAGAGTTTATCCCCCTGAGAATATTCTTGTTTAAAATGCTGTGAAACTTGATTTACAAGCAGAAGTCTATACAGGCCAAGCTTGGCCTTCCGCGGCTGTAATGGAGAACATGATCGAGACGGCTTGGGGACTAGCATTGGATAAAAGAAAGCTGGAAAAAGAAGAATAATATGGCTTAGGGGATCAGCGGACCACAGAATAGGCACCATCGCTTCTTCCTGATGCAATCTCATTAGAGATAGTAAGTCTCCTAACCCAACCAAGAATGAGAATTACAATTCAGTAGCTAAAAGTTGGTAAGCTGAAACGCCATATATCGGCTTGTCGTGGGTATCTAGTTTCAGAAGCACGGAAAATGGTGGCGGAGTGGTATAAGTTGCCGATGGTGGACCAAGTTGAGTGCTCAATACTGGTCAAAAGCCTTCTCAAGGATAATTTGTTTCTTAGCCGGACAGTAGATCTTGGAGATAGTTCTTGGACAAGCTGGTTTATGGTAGAGGAGATTGTAAAACTGGTGTGTGCCTACTTCTTCGCCAACGAGCGCAGTCTCAGCTGCAAGCGGTATACCAGAAGTACTTCAGCCCTCTGCGTTGGCCCATAGTTCTCCTTGTGTGCACTGCTCTTCGCTGCTCCTTAATGGACTACGAAGATACAGGGCATAAGTCCTTAGCAGTGGGGGATTGCTCAGAGGCAGTGTTTGGTGGTTAGTAAGTCATCTCTTAGGGTAAACAAGGCAGCTAAAAGGTTAACAGACTACTACAAGAGGTACTATCAAACATATAAAAAGGTGGGCACACAGACTGCCACCCCCCTAGAAATCTGCACCTCCAGTCAATTAGGCTAACACAATCTGGAGTTAGATGGCCGATGCACGGAAGAACGCGACAATCCGGAAGAGAGACAGGGGAGTGCAAAAGATCCGGTCTGAGCACGAGGCAGAACGAATCGAGACTGCTGGATACGAGGATAGGATGGGGGATGATGTGCTTGACCTCATTGAGAGCAACGACAATACCTAGCCATGGTTTGCAGACCCTGTCTGGGAGTCTGGAGGCGAATGGCAGTTGGGAGCGGAATGGTGGTCCGGAGGAGAATGGTGGTTTGGAGGGGAATGGTGGTCCGGAGGGGAATGGTGGTCCGGAGGGGCATGGTGGTCTGGAGGGGAATTGTGGTCCGGAGGGGAACTGCGAGCTTGGCTGAATTGAGGGCAGACACTTTGGGAGTTGTAATCCCAAGTGTTCCACTTCAATTCGGCCGCGCCAGTACTCTGTGGATCGATGGCTTCTTTTTTTCACTATAATTAATATGTTTGTTACATGGTGTTGATGGTGGGCATAGCGAAATAGACTAGACTTTTTGTATTAGATCCACTGGGTGGGATTTTCGTTAGTAATAAGTATTTGTTTATATAGGTTATATATCTAGAGAACAGCAGGGTATGCTAATTCAATCACTGGGTTAAGTACGATGCATATCTGGTGCAACAGAATTGTGATTGCGGAACCCAGGGAACCCAGAAGGCCTTTGACCCAAGGCTGCGCGAAACCAGTCAAAACAGGTTGGACAGAACGTGGATCAGGGGAGAGCTGGTCTGTGGTTAGACAACTACGGAAGAACAAGTAGAGGACAGAGGCAGAACCGGGATAATCAGGATCGTGGCGAGGAAAATCGGGAGGCAAACCACATGTAAACATGATGGATAGGAGATCATGAGCAACAACCAAGAGTGACACGAAAAGCACAAAGAAGGGTCTGAGGAACACGGGGAGGAGAAGCGAAAGGATCAGGTAACATGGGGGGGGGGAAGCAAGGAACAGAAGGTGATACAAATCAAAAACGCGTAAACTGGGGGATGAGCGTGATAGACCAGGATGGCTCTGGGCTGGGGCAGGCAGAGGTCCAGGAGCAGAAGGGGTATGTGAGGGAGGTGAAAGATAGAATAGAGGAGTCAAAGCAAGGATGTGAGAGAGCCAGGACGAGGGAAGGGTGGACCGGAGATCGCTGGGACGAGGGAAGGGTGGACCAGAGATAGCAGGGACGAGGAAAGTGTGGACCAGGACTGCGGACCGAGGGTACGAGTAAAACGGCTGAACCTCGGTGCTGGGTGGTGGACCAAGAGGGTCAAGGGGACCAGTGGTAGCCCGGTGACTTCAGGACTGGCAAAAACATTTTGCTAATGTAACAAGTGCTTGACAATGATGCAGCTGAATATAAGTGTCCATTATGCATGATAAATGAAGGTAGGGGGGTGGGTGATGACAGAAGAAGTAATAGATATTGAGTTGCTATTACTTTTGGTTGAATGACTAAATGTAGAGAATGTTGCGTGTGTGAAAGATAGATGAGAATGATAGTTGTAGAGTAGAATTGATTCAGCTTGTTATCCTTTTGTTTTTTTTTTTTTTTTTCTCTATCTTTTTATTATTGTTTTAAGGCTTACACTCCAAAACTAGTTAAGGGACGAAAGTGGCCTGCAGCTTCAGCTATGACCACAAAAACCCAGTGTGTATCCAACATCGGTCCATCCTGTACCCCCCTCTCGCTAAAAACCCTCTGACCCTGCTCGACAGGAGTGGAAACCCACATACAAGACCAGTACTATGGGTAGAAAACCTCAAAAGAAAGATACAGGCCTGGGCTCCGACAAAAACCTCCACAGACAAGCAGAAAGAAAGAAACCAAACAATAGTAAGACCATAAACGAGAAACCCAAAAGTGTACTACTGTCCCAATCAACATACCCCATCAGCTTTCCCTATGAAAGGGCCGTGGGAAACCTGAAGTACCTCGACTGTAAGGCTGCAGAAGTGGCGGGCTGTAGACAGACCGTGGAAGTGACCACGCAATCGAAGAGACCCAAGGCTGTGTGGCGTAAGTCAATCAAACTAACCCTACGGAAAACAACCAAGTTGAAGAGCGCAGTTGGGTGCCAGCCAGAAGAGGAGAGTCCGACTACTGTAAGGTGGCCAGGAGACGAGGGGGAGGCTGTAACCAAGCCATGGGACGAACGATCGAGAGAAGAGGAAGGAGACGTGGAGACCGGAGGGGTAGACCCAATCAAGAAGTGCGAGACTAACAGACCGTAACAAGATCACAGTCTTTTGACGATGCCGACTGTACCAAACAGAGTTCTCAGGAGATAGTGCTATACCAGGGAGTAGAGCCACCGGGGTTACTACTTTACTGAGAGCCCGAAACTGGAGAAGGCCATTGACGAGAAGGGGGTTGCCAACTGTGTGCGAGCGCTAAGCGAGGGCAGTGAAGCCAAAGTGGGGAGGAAGAGAGGAGCGACAGAGAACCCCCTAGACAAAGACTGCCTGAGAGCAATGCCATCAGAAGGGGAGTAGAGGGGAGAGGGGAGATGTACCGTCACCCTCCTAGGCATTGTAGTCATCATAGGAGGGGAGAGGGAGGTGGATGGAGTTGACAATGATTTCTCATAGTGTTGAGATTTCAATTGCCGGAGGTGTAGAGGAGATTGTTCGTGATTCAGCTTGTTATCTTTTTTTTTTTTTGTTTTTCCTTTTATTTTTTTTTTTTTTTATCTTATCTATTCGTTGTTTTAAGGTACAAGAAATGACCTGCATCGTCAGATATGGCCAAAACAAAACCCCCAATCAAAGACTAAAAGAAAAAAACAAAACCATAAAACAAAACTATTCCTCCAATGCACGCGAATGTATGCGCATTCGATAATCCAACAAAATCAAGTACAAAAACTAAAACACAAGGTTCAGTCGAACCAAAAATAAAACCTAAGACAAATATCTTAATCAGGGGATGTTAAGAGGAGACAGGAGTGTTGCAAATCATCAGCGGTCGCGTTCTGGCATCAGAGATCCCTTCCAGGAGGTTTGCCATAAGGAAATGAGTAGGCCAGAGCCAGGCCCCCTGAGGGGCGGGGCGGGTAGCTGTCGGGGGAGCCAGAGCAGGCTGGACCGGATAGGGTGGCATATCGGGCAGGAAGCAAGTGGTGGTGGTCAGGACGAAGTTGTAGCAGCCTTTGAGGAGGGAGGGCGAACCCCGTAAGGGGGAGGAGGGTTCAAGGGACAGGTCTCTCGGGAGGAAGAGAGTCCTGTCCTCGCTCTTCGCCTCGCAGGTCTTTATGGCATGGTGGAAGTCCTCCGTGCCATTGTGGCAACATGGGCACTTGGAGAGGGTATTATGGTTGAACCAGGACGGGTGTCCTGCAGGGTAGCATTTGCCCACCCACATCTGGTGGATTCTCCCGGCGGAGAACCGTGGGAGGCCCATGAAGGGTTGTGGTGAGGGTGATAGTGGGAATGAGTAGTAATGAGGGGGCCGGGGGAAGTCCTTGGTCCACTGTTGGAGAAGAAGGCTCCTGAGGGTAATCTTCATGCGCTTGTAGGCCTTTGACAGGAGGAGGGGTTCTGGGAGCAAACTGTCTGAGGTGCGGAGCCCGATCTTAATGGTAGGGAAGAAGAGGGGGCGGCCGAGGGCCTGGTAAGCGCCATGGACGATCTTGGCGAGGGGGAGGTGTCTTCTGCATCTGGAGCCCGGAGTGGACCAGAGGAGGGGGAGATAGTTGGCGTCTAGCCTGGTGGCGTGCTTCGAGCTGAGTCAAGGGCGCGCCTGTCGTCCAGACCAGGATGGGAGGGGTGTAGTCTAGCCGCGGCCGGGTTGGCCGTGGGGGGAAGGCAGGAGAGTCGGAAGCTGGCCAGGCGCCGATGGTGGGCTGCCAGGAGGCTGACCGGTGGGAGGGAGAATTTGAGAGCGAGAATACCCGTAGGAGTGGATGAATAGCAGGAAGTGACCCACCTCTGCACCTTTCGCCAGAAAATCTCCATCTTGTCAGTCATTGTGGTGTTGGGCACGAACAGCATCAGCAAAAATTATGCTATGAGCCTGGTGAGCCTGTTGCCTCCCATGTACCGGGGGCTGCCAAAGCAAATTGACATTCTGGATGGGCCCTCCAGCACTCATTTCTTCCGGATGCAGACTCTTTCCTGCCGCCTGTGCCAGACGCAAACCTCTCTCATCGGGACGCGCCAGAGGCTCTGAGACGCCTGTTGCCTTGCGTCCTACATCTTCCTTTTACCCTTTACATGTCTCCAATCCCGCTCACCCCCGGCCTTTCTCCATCCGGCTCCCCCCTCTTTTTTTTCTCTTTTGCTGCGGATTCGTCCGCATTCTGCTCCCCTTCCTGACGCACTAGACGCCCGCTCCCTGACACCCTACACCTCCCTAATCCCTTTGGATTCCTACTCACCCCCGGCCTTTCTCCATCCAGCTCCCCTCCCATTTTTTCTCTTCTTGTTGTGGATTCGTCCGCAGTCTGCTCTTCTTCCCTATGCCCCAAACGCCCGCCCCCTGGCACCCTACCTCTTCCCGATCGCTTTGGATTCCTGCTCACCCCCAGCCTTTCTCCATCCGGCTCCCCTCCCTTTTTTTCTCTTCTAGTTGAGGATTCTTCCGCAGTCCACTCCCCTTCCTTATGCCCCAGAAGCCCTCTGCCTGGCACCCTCCATCTTCCCGATCGCTTTGAATTCCTGCTCACCCCCGGCCTTTCTTCATCCGGCTCTCCCCTTTTTTTCTCTTTTTGTTGCGGATTCGTCCGCAGTCCGCTCCTCTTCCCTGCGCCATCCAGCTTCCTCCATCTTCCCTTTACTCAATCCAATGACAGCTACGTCTGATCTGCTCGACACATTCCAATCCCTTAGCCTGCTCTGCCCGACGCCTTTATTATATTTCACATTCCGCTTAGCACCTTTGGTAGTTTTCACCTGCCGCCCGATGCGTTCATCGGCAAAGCCAGATCTTCTGCTTTCTGTTAAGTGCCTTCCACCTACCCTTTGATAATATAGCTCTTTGTCCGGAGTCTCCCCATTGTATTACTGGCCACTAAGACCTCTCTCCGCCCCCAGAAGTGTATATCATGTCTTTCTAGGGTAATTCGAACTTTGTTTTTCAGTCATTCTCCTCTGGGTCGGCCTGATTCATTCATATTCTTTCTTGGGTCACTACACCCTCACCCTCTACTAGTAATCCCGGACACCTTCCCATTTTGAATCCAGCGTTTCATTATTTCTATTATCACTATCTATAAAACATACCCTACAGGGCGGGCCAGACCTGGGCCTACTAGTCCGCCTGACCGCGTATGCCCTAACTGGCCGATGGATTATGTATCAATTGGGAGTCTGCCTCTTCCGTATCGGTCACAAATTCAAGCCTTAATGCCTCCGGATTGTCTGAATATCCAGCTGTCATCTCTACAGTATTGTTGCGCTCCTTACCAATTCTTTGCTCCACCGTCTGCCTGATATGCTGGATAATTCTAGTCTGGAATCCCGTGCTCTTCTCCCAAGTGTCCAACTGACGTTTAAAAAGCCCTGTTACATTTCCATCCTGTTTAGCCTACCACTAGATTTCCTCAGCGGACTCCGGATACCGGTGGCTTACCTCGCGAATTAGCACGTCACAAGTTATCCTTATCAGTAAAGACCCCAGTCTGCCAGCAGCGCAGCGCATGGCATAATATGGCTGTAGTCAGACACAGGAACGGGCCATTTATCTGCTCCAGAAACTCCGAATCTATTCTGCCTCACCTTTTCTTACCGCTACAAAACTCTGCGAATATCAGATTCGGGATCTGAGGTACGAGGAACCGAAGTTGAAAATCTTGTTTACTCCATCAGGTTCACTGTAGACTGAAATCATCTGGAAAAACAAAGCAGAAAAAGTAACCTCATAACCATTAGGGCTACAATTAAAGCAATGTTCCGTCAGAAAATATTGCACCCTTTGTGCAAAGGCTGCCTGGTCCTCGGTGTCAAGTTTGTAGAGCGCTGACACCACCTCCTTTGCGCAATGCAGATACTGAGATCTGAGGGAACTGTGCTTATCCCGTATCTGTCCCACCACGGTCTGCCGGATTCAGTATTCAGTCCTGCTTACTACATAAGGGTAGAGTATTCCTAGGGGACGTACCTGATTGCTCGAGTATGTGGTAGCCTCCAGAAATGTCGAGCAAATCCAATTTACGCAGGGCATCGCTCCAGCATCGATGAACCTGGTCTGTCAGTCTGATTGGATCCGGGAATGGATCAACAAAAAGTAGCCAATCCCACATTAGCTACTTTGTCTGGCTCTGAATTGTAAGCACAATCCCAGCAGCAATGTTTCGTCAGCTTCCGGTCAACTGGGAACTCCGGGGCTATTCATCTTGTACTGCCGCTTGGAAGGGGCCTGCTGGTGTTGGGATAATATTTGATCTGGCGGGTGAGGGATCTGCAGACGAGCTGCTATGCAGAACCGTAAAACAAGTCCTGCTAACTCGTGGAGCAGGTGTTATCCGTCCTGGCAATCCAATCCGTATGTCCGTAGGCCTGGCTGACAGGGCCAGCGTAGAGGGCTGTGATTCAACAAACTCATACTCTGTAGTTATGGGTCTCTGTGCCCCATAATCCCCTAGGTGATCCTCCTCGTCTGATTCAATTATGTCCTCCATGCACTCCTCACTCAAACCATTGTCGTCATATTCTCCATGCTGTGAATCCATACTATCCTCCGCCGTGCCCTGCCATTCGGGCAGGTGATGACTAGCCTGTTCTACCAAAAGCGGTGTTGATATTGGCTGCGGGCCCATTGTGGATATTCTACGCCGGGAAAGCATACCTCTAGTCTGTGAGAGCGAGTAGGGCCGATAACCTAGAGGCTCTTCGGATTTCTTTTTCCGGATATGTCCTTCGCGGACCCCTCTCTGCCTCTGGACTTGCCGCTGGGCTTGACCTGATATCTTGGCGGTAGGTCGTAGCCGCGGTATTGAGATATTAGTTGTAGGAATAGGTCGAATTCAATATATGGTTATTGTAAGCAAATGTAGATTGTGTCAGGAAATGCAAACCAGCGGGCAATCAAGGTGGTTTGAGGGAGTTACTTATTGTAGCTGACAGCAAAGACTGGGTCGCGTTCTTAAGGGGCCGGTATGTTCATAACTTGTCACTCGGTTTAAGACGTCTTATATACTGGCATTTTGAATATGAACCGCATTCCTCACCACTGCTGCTAAAGAGAAGCCTTAGAGCAGTCTTGAAGGTACCACTCATAGGGCTAATTAAACCTTTCTAATATCATATGGGGACTAAATCTAATTAAAGTAAATTTGCCAAGCGAACTATACTTGATAGGGCAGGGAAACGGGTCCGGGCCGGGAACACTAATCTAGGAGGGTATAGGGTGAAGGTAAGTGCAAATTATGTTTGAAGCGCGGACAAAGAGCGCAGACAAAAAGGGTAATTCCAGATGAAAGACGGCAAAGGAGCAAGCGAAGGGATGAAGCACGACAAGGAATAAAGCATGACAAGTGAGCGAAAGGTGACCAGTAACCATGGCGCCAGGGCAGACAAAACATTGGCCGGCAGAAGCAGGCAGAATGATGAAAGCAAGGAATGAGTACAAAAAAACAATATAGAACACTGAAAAAACGGAATCAAGATGCCATACCATATAAAAACCCCCTCAACATGACAGCCCGCCAAAAGGAAAAGGAAAAGGAAAAAGGAAGAGGAAAAAGAAAAATGGAAAACAGCTAGTGTGTGCACCGACACTTTGGGTCGGGCCCGGGCCACCCGGATCAGGTCTACTTTGGCGATTCTGGTCTGCCACTAGGCTCATAAGAGTTAGACATATTGTGTCAGTGTGGACCGGGATTACTGGCTAGATAAGATAGGTTGCCAAGGGGAACAGCTTTCCCACGAGAGGTTTGGGTTCGAACGTAGAAGAAATTGACTTGGATAACCATAATTGAAACCTACCAGCCAATACTTGATTCCGCCTGAGCCTCAGGCAAGGCAGCCTGACCTCCGGAAGCAACCATCATGAGGTGCTCAGTGGAATGTCTTAAATCACCCACGATGTCCTCGGCAGTATCTCGGGGGGGCTAGCAGATGGCCTGGGACTGGCAGTCTCCGCTCCTGAAGTATCCGTCCGGAGCCGCTTAGCAGACCGTCTTAACTCTATCACAATGTCTTTAGCGGAAACTTGGGAAGTACCCGGAGACGGCGGGGGGCTAACCGGGGAACTAGCATTATGAAGTGGTTCTTGCACTAATGCTACAGCCGGATTACGGGCACCGGATTTGGTGTTCCTGGCTTTCGGTGCTGTTTGATTCCAGCGAACTATCTTTCTTGGCGGTTCGCGAGTGTCAGCTGGGGGCTCGGAGTCCTCATCGTCGGTCATAGCCGCCTGATTGCCCTTGCTCGAGGAATCGACCGGTGCCCTAACACGTTCTTTTTTTCTATCAGCCTGGTATCTCACAAGCCCCAGTATTTGTCTACAGGACCTCAGGACACGACCTTCAGGTAGTGGGACAGAATGAGGAATACTTTGAGCACCACGTGGTATCACCTCCGAGTCGGGCTCTTGCTCTACTGACGGATTACGGACGAATATTTCAGCAAAATCTGGTGAAGAGTCCTCAGCTCCGTCTAACCCACCTCAGTTTCGCCCGCTATGTACTGCCTTCGCCCGAGTAGGGGTTGGTGTCGCTATACGGCGTGGCCCCTGCCTTGCTGCAGTGGTTGTTTTGGCCAGAGGGTGCGGCCCCTGCTTTGCTCTAGGGGTTGATATTGTCACACAGTATCCCCCCCACCTTGCCGCCATGGCAGAGGATTGTGGCTGGCCATCATTGTCATCAGCACTGTCAGACTCCAGCGAAGCCTCCTGCTCAGATCTCGGCTCGTCCGCCCCGGGGCCAATGGCAGGGCTATTCCTATTATTCCGGTCCATATCACTATAGGCCAAAGGGGGCGGGCTACCGGGCTCTTGATCATTGGTGCGATGCCTTCGAACAAGCATCTCCATTGGTTCAGATGGCGGACATTGTCCCCACCACATGCGGATCTGCGTACCATCATGTAGGACCAGCATTTCAGATAGTGGCAGGGTGTCCTCTGGGGAGTTACTTAGCAAAAGGCTGTCATATCTGGTGGCGCCAACCAGGTGAGGATAGCCGATACTGGGAGCAAAACAGGTATCGAGTGCCTTATGCAAGCTCTTGAGAGTGGGTTCGGTCATCTCCACCCAGACCATGATCGGATGTGGCTTCCATGGGACATGCTCCAGCCTGTGGGGGAGTGGGTTGTCTCTGCGATAAGTAGATGGCCGGTCTATCCAGACGCAGATGCTACGTGGGCTGGCAAAACCTAGGATGTCATATTAGTGAATTGACATGCATATTAATACTGACAACAAAGGACGGAACTTACTATCATTTGCGGCCACGGCAGGAGTCGCGGGGAAAGACGGAGGAACAGCGACACCCCAGCGACTCAAAGTTTTTGAATTCTTTCTCGCTAGATTCTTAAGCAGAAAATCATGACATTCAGTGAAACGCAGGCCGGCATTTGGGTTTTGCTTTCAGAGGGTAGCTCTACCATTGCGGGCCAGGGGTTCCACAGTTAGGGCATATGCTTGAATCGCCGCCCAATTGTCAGGGGTGGCTAGTTTCCAGCCCCGGATGCGATTCTGCTCCATCCTCCTCTTGATGGCTTGCCGCCAAGTTTTGTACTCTGGACTTGTAGTACTGGGAAGCCGCAGATGTATTTGCACCAGGCAATATCCCAGTCGCCTTCATGGCCCTTCGTTCTAGGGTGAGTAAGTCCACTCTTTGATACAGGCATGATGGGGGAGAGGGTTTATCGCGGCCTTTGGCGGGTGGATTATTTCTGCCGTGGCAAGTTTTAGAACAAAATTCTGCCTGACAAAGATCAAAGGATAATGATAAACTCTAAATGCTACACACCTATGAGAAAGTGAGGGAGCGGATGGATATGTCGGGTTCAGATAAGTCTTTTGCGGACTAAATACAGGAGCTAGGATTATTCAGGTTAGCCATTTTGTCAAAATAGATAGAGAATGAATAGAGTATATACCACACTATGAATACAGTTCTCGGTACAATCGAGTGAGAAGTGGTGCTAGAGGCCGGCTGGCGGAACGTGGATGGGAAAAGCGAGTGAGAATGGTTGAGGTCAGTTTGTGTTTGATGAGAAGTGATGGAGAGAGGGAAGGAAGAAAGGAGGAGAGGCATTGTTTTTAGAGGCCGCGGACGGCTTTCATCTGGTAAACACTTGTACGCTGTACAAACAAGGAGGGGTTGAGGATGAACATGAGGTTACTTCTTGAAGTTTATGTAAGCTTGGAATAGACTTTTGAGCCGCAGAAGAGCCGCAAGGGTTCGCCAAGAGGCCTGAAGACCTAACTTGAAAAGCATAAACCACAACTACTTGATCCTCCTGATAACCACCGGGACTCTGCTGTGTTTTTGTTTCAAGTTTGAAAGCCATCGGAAATGAGCTTTCAAGACAATATTCATCCGCTCCTGCAGCCGATACACTACCGGATATTAGTACCTTGAAACAGAAACAGAAGAGAAATGGCAAACACGAGGAGGATGGCCAGGAAGTGCCCCTATTGTTGCTGGGGTTATTCAGCACGCTGCTGCCTATGAAAAACACATTTGGACGATACATCATGATATTATGCTTTTCCACCGTGAGATCGCGGACTCTGGGCCAGGAACTTGATCCGCGCAGACATCTTTTATACAGGATGAAGGAGTCAACCAACGCGTCACTAGTGACGCAGATGAATTTGCAGATGTCGGGGGAAAGTCCGACTATGAGTCTGACCCAGCAATTTTAGGCTATGATTCAGGAAGCGAGCAGGAGACAGGCAGTGATATAGAGCATGATTCGGACTCGGAGGATGTTTCCTGACAGCCGGATAAGTCGATCCCATATAGTCAGCAAACGATCACTGGTGCTGGCTGACCAATTGGCGATGTTGCTGGACTTGAGGTGCTGAACCAGGCCATGCTCGATGATCCATGGGCCCCATTTTGTTCTGAGCGCGACTTCAATTTGGCTAGCTGGTTTGTACTGAGCAAGGTACCGAAAACGCGGATTAACAATTACTTTGACAAAGGCTTGAGTGGTATGGAACGCGGATCATTTCGGTCCGCCTAGACATTGCAAAAGCAACTTGAAACTCGGAACCCATTCAGAGAATATTTGTCATGGACCGAGGCAACGCTAGAGAGCGGGAAATATTTAACCACGTTCTACTACCGAAATATGGTATCCGGTGTCCGCTACCTCATCCGGCAGGTCACTTACAGAGGGGATATGGTTTATGTGCCAATACGCGAATATGATGCAAGTGGTGATCGATTATACTCTGAGATGCATAAAGCAGATTGGTGGTGTGAAACTCACGTATGATAAGTCCACGATCACTTACATGTATAGTACTAAGATCTATTCATAGGAAGCGCTCCCTGCAGGCTCGACAGTAGTCCATGTTATCGGATTGTCTGACCAGACTCACCTCACAAATTCCACAGGAGATAAGAAAGTGTGGCCGGTATATTTAACGATTGGCAATATCTTTTCCTGGACACGAAACAGCCCAACAAAGATGCCAATCCTACAACTTGCTTTGCTACCTGTGCCACCAAAACTCAGTCATGATTCAGTCCACACCGACGAAACCCAGCGGCAGATGAATGATGATGCTCTGCAAGCTGTCTTCAATCTCATTCTGGCCCCATTGCAGGAGATTGCTGAAGACGGCGCCGTGATGGACTGCGCAGATGGAAAAATGCGCCTATGTTTTCCAATCTTATCAACCTGGATTGCTGACCTTGTTGAGCATACCACATTGCACGGAATAACCAGCAAATCCTGCCCGCAGTGTGAAGTTCCGGTCACAGGACTTGGTTAGGATCCACAAAACATATACCAGCCACCGGACTATGCTGATTATGCGCGAAAGCCAAGGGAACACAAACAATCTCAAGCCACCCATATCGCGGACTATTTTCATCAAATAGGGGTGAAAATGGACTGCAATGTATTCTCTGGACTCTGCCGAGTAAGCCACACTGACCTTCAGAAACCCAACCTTTACACCACATCAATCTTGGACATTTTAAGCATATGATGAAATGGATAGAAGGATTACTGAAAAAGCATAAACAGCAGCAGGCATTCGATAATATCTGGAAAGAATTGCGGCCTTATCCAAGTTTATTTGTACCACAAAAGGCTTATCGAGAAGTCACAGAGCGGCAAGGCAAAGAAAGGCGAAACCTTGGCCGCTGTTATTGGGCCGTATTGGCCTCCGCATTGTGAAATCAGGATAGTTCTCAACAACTACCTTGCAAGCGGGCATTATAGTGTGTCTGCCCCCTGATTAATTTCACCCTGATGACACAGTATCACAGTCATACACAGGAGAGGCTCCATTACATGGAACAGTATCTGCAGACTTTTCACAAAACAAAGGACATTTTTCTCGAGTTCTGTACAACTAAGGTAGTACGCGCACAGGCTGAACGTCAGGATCGGGAATTGAGGGAAAGGATTGCCAATGAGCACAGAACTAGGGTCGGCACTGGATCCGCCACCAAAGGGCGTCGGCCCCTGGGCGAAGCCCGGATTGAAAGTGCCAATCAATTGGCCGAATTGATACAGCGGGAAAACAACTTCAATTTTATTAAGATGCATTACCTGAATCACTTTGTACAGCATGTGCAACGTTTTGGGTCTGTTCCAATGTATTCCACAGATATCGGCGAGCTGGCCCTGAAAGAGCAGAACAAGTAAGGGTACCGCAGGTCAAATAAAAATGAAGCGGCACGACAGATCTTGGCACAATACAGCCGGCAACACTCTATTGGAATGAGATTATTGACAATAGATGTATTACAGACGGCGGGCGATGTGGTTGGAACTGGAAACGTCAGCCTTTCTAGTCCAGGGATAGGTATAGAGACCTGCCTGCCCTACCGGGATTCACGGTGAGTCCTGAAAGGGCGGACCCTGATTGTCAGCACAGTTTTCGAGCTTTGCCATGAATTAGAGATTCCCTATGACGACTTGGCTGCGGAATTGGTTAACCACATCCGCCAGGCCAGGACTGATAAACGGCAGCTCCCAGTTGACCTCCGCAAACTGAAATTCTGTCCGGCTGAGCTATTCACGCAGCTAAATATTCCTTTTCCAGGCTTTGAAGAAACCAATATCTTCCAGGTTCATCGTGCGCGCTGTACAGGAAAGAAATCATTTCGAAACTCGAGGGGCAGAAATGATTGGATATGGATACAGGCTGGCAGGCCGGATATGTATGCTCAACTTCGCCAATGGGCCGTGGCACACTTGGTAGGGCTTGTTAAGATAACAACTAGGCGGACGGGGGTTGCAAGTCGGCTAGCATTTGTTCAAGTAGGTGATCCGGTAAACAGTGGCAGATTTCATGGGTCAAGTGGGCATATACAAGTCTGCAAGCCGGGCAATGGTCGGGATATGAGGTTAATCAAATTGGAGTCGTGGTTGGGCAGGCACATGTGGTTCCTTATTGGGATGGGCAATGGCTGGTAAATCACCGGATTGATCTGTGGACATTTAATGACATTTATTGAAACGTTAAATGTACATATTTAGTCAGAAGATAGAAATAGAAACCTAAAATATTAAAAACAAAGAACTATAGATTTAATGGACAAGCCCGCCTGGATCCGGATAGAGAGAACACAGTCAGGGAGAAGCGGCGGAGGATGGGTTGGTAAACTAAAAATGGTGGGGATCAGCACACGTACGCAGTCAGATGGAAAAATAAGGTCCACGGGATGTAGAATACGAACACAGTGGGGGATCCTTGAGTCGAAATTCAGAGTCCAGGAGCCCCCCTGTATTTGGTTTCTTCATGCCGGGAACTTGGATGAACTTGAAGTACATCAGGAAAATGTCGGAGGGGTGTCCACGGAGGTCCTGAACGCTCCTGGTCCACTCTGAGACACCCTGATCCAAATTTCGGAAAATTTGACCGAAAATGTGGACCACTGTGGACCATAACCCCCATTGGTGGACCAGGCGGGCCGTATACATTTTGCTAATGTATCGGGAGGCCAGCGGGTAAATCTAGTCGGCAAGCGATGGTGTCACAAACCTGACTAAGCGAGGAATAGGGTTTCACATGACTCACGGTTATGAGTCATAGGTT